>CAOGCB010747457.1:0-13309 GCA_948266635.1 Cnidoscolus chayamansa
AAGGAAGAGTTAAAACAACGGCCAGGATCGTTAGAGCCGTTAATTTGGGATGAAGCAAAGGAAGCACGTGATCACATCCGCATCCCTTTCATAGACGCCGTCCTCGTGGATGCAAATTTCTTGCTGCTTTTCGGATAAGATAAAAGGTCAGATTCAGACAGGCCCCATGTTTCAAGTCAATGTCTATGTCTGATTAATTTTTCTTTCAACAGCTAAATATTTTTATTGGCCAATTTCTTGGGTGTTCAGTTAAATGGGATAACAGTTTTTTATTCTAAATCTGTGAAATTAGAATTTCCATCAACTTACACATACCAATATACTAAATTTTTTAATTTTGAAGAGATTTATCTAAATAATTTATTATTTAATTAATATTAAATAGCTCTAATAAAATTTTATTTTATAATTTTAAAAATTTTTAATTTAAAAATAATAATTTTAACTAAATACGAATTAATTTATAAATTTATAAATAAATAAATTTTTAAATTTTATCCAACTAAATATTTATAAACTCAAACTTAATTTATTTACTAAACGAGTTTAAAAATTATAATTGAGTGTAACTCATTTAAAAAATAAATCAAATCTGATTAAATTTATAATCAAAATAAAACTCTAATAACTCATAAATATTTTAATTCATTTAAAAATATTATTTAATATATAAAAGTTAATTTAAAAATGAACATTTTCCCGTTGATAGTCGGTGCAGCTACATGAAAGGGCTCAACAACGGCTCCCATAACGGACGCGTGCCCATATTTTTTCTTGACTGGATTCTCAGATTATTCTATAAAAATAAATTTATTCTTATAATATTTGCATGCCACGAATTTGCGTGGTTGGGTTATCAAAAGCTCTGCTTCTATGGCTCGAAAGCGATTTGAGGCGTCGACTGGGTCCTAGAGATGTATAATTTCAACGGTTGGCTTTCTCTGAGACCATTGGTCGAACATTTTCCTGGTGAGTATTTTCCCCCTTTTTTGTGGCTCTGTATAACTCCAGAACAAATAAAAGGTTTTTGGCTGGTTTGTCGATTGAATATTTTTCATAATTGGGAATGGAAAGAACTTCAAACAGCATAATGAATTTGGTTTAGGTTTCTCTTCCTTTCTTCTTACTGGTAGGCTTTTCTATTTTCATTTCAGAATGATTTTGATTCTCTGTTATTATCCCTGTTCTGATGAACTCTAAGGCAGTTCTGTATACAAAATTGTTTCTTCCTTCTCTTGAGCTTCAATACGGTTATACGTTGATTTAACTTGATGCCTAACTAATATCTATCTTTTATTTTTTTTTTTCTATTTTTGATGGGTCTCTGTTTTTCCTTATTTTCAGTGTTGTAGTTATCTGAAGTCTGAATTTTTCTTTTGGTATTTTGCTCCTTATATGCTTTTCTGATCTCTTAATTGGTCAGTTAGAACAGTTGGATTAATTCGATTTGTTTTTCTCTCTTTTTCTTATTTGAAGGGCTTCTGTTTCCTAAATATCATGTCTTCCTTCTCTATTTGCATGGATATGATTCTGAACATTCTGCTTTCTGGGACTTTTTTCTTTTTTTTGGTTTATCTAGATGTTATCAATCAATTCCAATTCAATTTTGGAGGATTTCAGTGAGGATTAAGCTTCTTGGCTCGTCATGGAAGGTCCTTACAGAACATCCAGCAATGTTGAAGCTGCAAATTCCAATCTTCAGATCATTAGATATTCTCCATTCCAACCCTGCATCAAATTTTCCTCGTCTTGGTTTGATTTGAGAGTCTTTTATGTCAGGATTAGTAGTGTCCAGGTTGATGCTTCGACCCCAGAATTTCTCACTGTTAACCATATCCCTCTGAGCCCAGACACCCATTTGGAAGTAAATGGTGTTAGGAGTAGCGTGTATTCTGATGGTGTCTCTTCCCTTCTCAGAAGGGATCGTGTGGATAAGAAATCTGAAGAAGCTACTTTTGTCAGCACGGATAGTATTAGAACCACAGGGAGTGTGAAATTTGAGGTTTTCGACAAAGAGGATCTACTTCTGTCTGGGGTTCTTGAGATGTCCAACAGTAACGGTTATGTTGGGGAATCAAAAAGCAATGCGAAACGATGGAGTATGAATTGTGAACCTGAGATTACCGCTGGTTCTGGCTTCCTGAGGGGGAAACACGTTGCTGGTACTGACTTACCAACCATTGAGGTTTACGTTACAGGGTGCTTTTCGGGAACTCCTATCATATTAACAAAGACTTTGCAGCTTAGTTATCGCAAGAAGCACATCAGAAAGGGCATGTTGGACGTAATTCCAGAGTATGAGACAACTGAAGCCCACAAAAATGTCTCACCTAAACATGATCTGCAGGTACGTACTTAAGAATTTTGTTATTAAGATTTGAACGTCGTGATAATTTTTTGCTGGATTGTTTTCATTCTGCATTGAAGAATTTCATGCTTTGATGGGTATAACCTTTGAGGTTGATTAGTTATTCACGTGATGATATCAGAACTCTAAATCATAGACAGTTTTTTTTTCTTCTTTTTTTTTGGTGTTGTTGAATTCCCATTTTGTTATGGTTTCTCACGTGCCTCCTGTCTTGAAACATATTTCTTTTTACAATTGTTCCCATAAATGACGAACATCCGATGATTGGAATGGTAAAAAGGAATCTCATCCTAGATATGACATGGGTATGGGCAAGCACGATTTTCAAGTCATGATATTGTACTCATTTTCTGTTGTAATTTTTTTTAAATATCCTTTCCTCTGGCAGATCCTGACGGAATGGACTGCCGTGCAGAGGTTGGTGCCCACTTGTGGGTCCACCATCTTGTGGGCCATCTTTGCATTTCATTGCAACAACCTCTGTGCTTGAACATGTATGTTGGCTGTATTTTAATAGGCTGCACTGGATAGTGGTTCATCTGCAAGTAATGTCGAGTCATTTGTTTTTTAGTTGAGTTAGGAGTGTTTAACTTTAAAATTTCAATTATTGACGCCATAAAGTTGTGGTCAGGTGGCCGTCATTTCAATAGCTAGACTTACAACAACAGATAAGGAATTTTCCTGCAATTAACATGGGATGTTACTTAGTTTGTGTGGCTACATGCTGCACTAATACACGCTTAGCAGAACTTGTTACGTCAAGAGGAACATAACTTCATTTCCAAGTACAAAAAGGAATACTCTTTTCATCAGCATGTCTGCACAGTGCTTTTTAATTGAATGAAGTTCTAATGATACATTCGCTTCAATAGAATATTTAATTATATTAAATTCCATTATGACCTAGCAAATGCAGACAATTGTCTTTCTATGAATATTGCAGTAACATTAGCCTGAATTAACGAGATGAAATTCTGAAGAAAATTTTGATGAATGATGCATTTATTGGATAACTGTATTTATGGGATGTAAATCCTCTCTAGATTTTATATACCACATGTCATGTCATGTTTTGGATGTTTGTCCGGTGCTCTACTTGATTTTCTTTTATGTTGTCTCGCTCGCTACACATACAAATAGGTAATGTATGAAATCTTGCCTGGACGGGAGGTGGGAAACTCTCGACCAAGCAAATTCTTTTTCTTGCTGGTTCTCTAGTGGGTGCATAACTGAGTGCTACAGTAAGGGTTGAGGGGGGCCCATAGCATTAGACATGAACAAGGCAACTTCTCCTTCTAACTTTATAGGTTGCATTTGGTAAACTAAATTGTAGTCCTTTTCGTTTCATTGACACTATAATTACTTTTTTCCATAACGTAAACTATAGTCCCTATCTCACTAGTCACTTTTGTAATCTTAAATAGCAGATAGCAGAGTACAAAAGTTACAAACTTGAAAATGAAGAAGATTATAGTAACATGAACTGGAGAAGTGGATATATGGAGGGTGAAGATGGTGAACTGACATGGTTCAACGCCGGTGTAAGGGTTGGTGTAGGAATTGGGCTTGGCATTTGTCTTGGAATTGGTGTAGGAGTTGGTTTGCTAGTTCGTTCATACCAAGCAACTACTCGAAACTTCAAAAGACGGCTTGTGTGATTCCTCTTTCCTGAACTGCTAAATACTCAAACTTTAACTTCAAGATTTTGACAGAGTTGTGTGTAGATAACTCGCTTTCATTTGATTTTGTGTTTCTTCCTCTTAGAGCTTGTACTATAATATAATTTGGTGTTTGTGTAGAAGGGAATGACAGATTAGATTCTACAAATGAAAGGGCTCACTGTACTTTGCATTGATGTCAAGGTTTACATACGTACACAAAAGTTTGTATAGCTTGTATTCCCTGTAAATAAAACATGTTTTTGAGAAGTGCAGCATATTGGCTCCTGATGTCAAATTTAACGATGTACAATTGAAAATTAAGTGTATATTAAATAAAAGGGCTAGACCATGGATTCCCCATATAACGGGCTAAGATACAATGCCTGCCCACTGAAAAGTTTTAACATTATAAAAGGTGAAGGGCTTTAATTTTAAGCTTCTTCTTCATTGGGCTGGATTTAATAATGGCTTTTTTTGCAATATCGGCATATAATATAAAGACCTGTTCAAATAAAAGATACTCTATCACTATGCAGAGTATTGAATGAGGACCATTACATGAGTCATGTGATGGATCACATGTCCATTTGTCTCAAATAAGAGCTCAGAGACAGTAGACAATGCATTACATAACATGTGTGAAGACTTATGTGACCCAGCCTTGTACGGACAAGGTATTTCATAAAATGACACAACACAGGATGATCATTCTATTTAGACTTGTATTGACATATTGTCATGATATGTACTCACATGAGACACAACACGGCTCATGTCATACATATCTCATATGTTGAATATGTTATTGAAATTTACACTGAGAAGTAAGAAAGTAGATAGGAATTCATTCTACACCTAATAAAATCTCATTAACAAAAAGAGCACAGATAGAAGAATTGGGTTAAATGTGTTTTTCTAGCGTCTTTTGAGTTTATGTTATGAGTTGTTCCTAGTTCATAACATGTAGAAGATGTTACAACTCCGACTTGAAAATTATAAAAAAATTAGCAGTTAGCATTATGCAGTATTTAATTAAAATAGAAATATCAAATGAAAATAGTATAAAATAGAGATATATCAATATTTGCTCATATCATCACTTCACTAAAAAAAAAAAAAAAGAGTTTTGGATTGGGGTTTTGAGCCTTCAAAAGAGATTGTATTTACGCAGATGGGACGCAGTCAGGTTATTGGCAACTAAGCTAGATAGCTTTGCTCGCTTTTATGGCACCGGTTAAGTTTTTCGGATCGATATATCATAAACGTAATGGAGATCTTAGTTTAGACCCGATGGTTCGCAAAATTCGAGACCTAATAATGTTCGCTTCGTCACATGAATGTTGTACTTTCTTTTCTTAGCGCAAGCACTAAGCAATATATCCTTTCAATTGCGAATGCCTACCTGAGGGGTTTGAATTAGTCCCTCCCGATCATATTTCACCAAAGAGTATTGATTTGTTTCTCTGAATTAAAACCACATATTTCGTTATATCTATCGATCTAGCTTATTCAATTCTCCCGGTTTGAGCTAACAAGTATTATCTCCATCACAAAGAAATACTACTGTGTAGAATTATGAACACTAGAGGTACAATGCCATTACAATTTATCAACAATTCAAATAGAACCCACAACCTTTGTGGGGGAGAATGTGAAGGGGCGAGATTCTCCCAAACATCAAATTATATTTTTTTTTAGTAGTGGAAAAATATCTCTTTTTCATAGAAAATTAGAATATTTATGTAATTCATTGTGATGTTTCTCTCACTACAAACTATTTTGTTCCTAAAACTCTTTAGACACTAATTGCTGCTTCAGTGGAGATTAGACCCAACTAGCCATGTTGGTTGCTACCGTTGCTAGACATTGTTAGAGCAATTCCAACTAAGCACTTATTTGGTATAAAATACCAAATAGATGCAAGAAATTTAATCCAACCATGCACCAAATTTAAGCACTAAATTAGTGCAACTCAATTTTTTGACCTAAATTGATGTTTTACTATTCATGCAATCAAATTGGGTTCCATTAATTTTTTTTATTAATTATTAATATAAATTTATTAATTTAAGTGTTAAAATTATTATTTAATATTTAATGTAATTTATTTTTATATTTATAATTATTATTAATTTATGTTGAAATTAATATTTTTTAAAATAAAAAAATTAGATAAATTAATTTTTACTTTTTAATAAAAATTAGATAATTAATATTTATATTTTATCAAATTAAATATTTAATTAATTATTAAATTATTCAATAAAATAATTAAAATATTTGTGTTAAATTTATAATACTAAATTAAAAATAGGATAGTGAGAGAATTTTTGAAGAATATTCTTATTTGGTGTTGATTTTAATATTTATGGTTGGAGTATTTTTTACTGTAAATGATCTAAATTGGTAATTTTGATGTAAAATTTGGTGTTATTGATTGGAGATGAACTTACACCTTTCCAACAATCTTGTACAGCATATGTGATGTCTCTCTTGTTATAAACTATTTTGTTTCTAAAACTCTTTGGGAGTGACTAGTTGCTTTGGTAGAGACTAAATATTTCCCCTTACTACAAGCAATTTGAGATCATCCCACCAATTATAATGTTTTTATTTTGATGTAATAAAATAATTAGACCTGTTTTTTTATGAACATAGTACTTAACTGTGTTATGAGTCTTTTATTTGAGATATTCCATATTTTGCACTATTTTTGTACGAGATACTTGCGGCCAATGAGTGGGCTACCATATTAGACTAATTTGGTTTAGACGTGTTTAAATTAAATGTTGCACTACTAAGATCATGTAGAAATTTAACCTTATGACAATTAGAATCTATTAGATTTGGTTTGATTTATTTATTTATTTATTTATTTAATGTAATTTTTTGTTATATATAATTTCATTTTTTTTCAATTTGATTTAATTTTTTAAAGTAAATAATAATTGAATTAATTAATTTATTAAATAAATTTTAATTTTATTAAAATTTAATTTATATTTTCTATTCCAATTTTAAATTTATTTTTCTTTTAAAATTAAATATAAATATAAATATAATTTATTTAACTAACTAAACTGATGTTCATTCGATATTTGATATTTTACCCATTTGATTTTGTTTTTAAAATTCTAAAAAATTAATTTCTAATTTTTTTAGTTTAATTTTGAACCAAATACTCACTCCTAGATTGAGTAAAATCCAAGTAATAAAAAAGAATTCACTAGTAAGTTCAATTCAAAAACTGCAATGAAAAATCAAATTTTGATTTTTAAAATTTTTAAAAATCAAATTGAACTAAGTAAAAAAAATTACATTAAATCGAATCAATTTAGTTAGTCGATTTATTTTTTATTTAATTAAAAAAATAAGTTGAACATAGTTAAAAAAAAAAGAATAATTAAGTTGAAAATATAAATAAACCTATTTAATTAGAGCCATGAAGAGAATAAGATATTAGGCTTGTTCCATGGGATTTATCATTCATCAAAATGCTGAACTTCCCAACAATGTGTGTGTATGTGAAAGAGAGAGAGAGAGAGATTTCATTCAAAGTCATCCGTTGCTGAGGAGGGATATTGCAAAAAGATTAGATACAGCAAGCACATGGGGAAAGACACATGAGGCTTCCCTTGAGTAATAATAGAGGATGCTTGCATTTTTATTATTCTAGCTAGAAGCTCAAAAAGGTTGCTGACAGCTTTTGTTAGCAATATTAGCTGGCTAAGATCTTACATGCCCTGGTGGATCTATATTTCCATTTCACCAACTCACCAAAGGTGAGAAGCTAGAATGCTGGGGAACTAGGTCATTGGCTCTGGAGCCACCTCAGCACCATGATGCCCGTTTGTAGCTGCTGGATGCTTATTGTCTAATCCCCAGAATGAGGCAGCCTTGACATCATCTTGAGCCATTAGTCTTGAGAACTCTTCATGGTCATACTCCAATATGGCTTTCCCTCCAAACTCGGTTGGGAGATTCTCATCATCAAAATATGACCTCATGAGTTCTACACTATCAACATTCTTAGGGTACACAAACTTCACCTTCTGGAACGTTTTGGCATCCAAGAAATACTTCACAATCTGCATGCATCAACACAACTTATTATGTCAATCTTGTAAGGCCTCTTCTTTTCTAAATAAGATAGATTTAGATGATTAAACATTAAACCCCATCCTTGCAAAAATAAAAAGTAGAGAAAAGAGTATGGGAGAAAGTGTTAGTATGATGATCAGTTTCTGTTTTTGACAAATCACAATAGAATTTTTGCAGGCCATATTGATCCATGTAGTTTCTGGGTTATTCCATATGAACTTTAATTGGAAAAGAAAAGAATTGATCCCTGTAACACTAACTTAAATTATCAGATTATAATGCCTGTTAATTATCACAGATCAGGAGGCAAACATAAAAGCAAGAAACCACTGCAATCAGAAAGCTATAGAATAGAACAATCTAAGATGCCATGATGCTCTCTAGCTTTTAAACTGCCCAATAATCACCGAGTGTCATAGCAACTATCAATCTTATACTACTTTTTATATCACATTTTAGAAAGTTATTATGGCCAAGGGATGATAAAATATTGCCTAATACTACTATCATAAGCTTAAATCTGCTTCATGTACTGCCTTACTGGCTTTTAGAGGCTAGGCCACATGGACTGCTTATCAGCACAATTGTTGTTTCAAGCACAAGGATTTCCAATATTCATCTTCAAAACCAGAAAGCGGTAAAAGGAAGAACTCAAACCTTCCAGAATGCTTCAAAAATTCTTGGAGGATTATAGAGAAATGCTATGGCTAGCCTCTCAGGATAGTGGTTCTGTAATATATTAATAGTATCACGAGCTGTTTTGATCGGCACACTATTGCTTATTGACCACCCAGTGAAGTCTATTAACCATGCCATTTGTTCTTGGCCCTCTGGAAGGTTAAGTATGGCATTCTCTATGAGATACACCAAATGCCGGAGCTGATTGTCTATTGATTTTGTATTCTGCAGCAGTTGCCATTCTGTTAATTTTTTAATTGCAGAAAGGAAAGACTTTAATGTGTGAATTATGATTATCTGAATAAAGTACCTGCTTCCCTGGCCTCAGTATAAGTACAGACCTTCCCTCTCTGTCATGAAAATTTGCTCTGGATATTTTACCAGTTTCCCCTTCAATAGCAACCTCATGCTGAGACAAAATAAGTTTCAAGGCAGGGACATTCTTACAACTCCAAGGTCAACCAAAAATAGATATTACAGATTTACAATGCTTTAACGAAAATAACTAAACCTACCCAACGAATCTCTTCGGGCTTATAAGTTGATCTCCATTTAAGTGTCTCTTCCAGCATTTTCCTAGCTTTGTCTACATTCCAGCTCCGAGCTTCCAGATATCTTCTCAAACATGCATCAGTGCAGTATTGCAAACTGCGTCCTGTTATGGGCCCAATTACATTCCTAAGCTCATTGACCTGAAATGGGGAAACAAAATTTTCCTATTCAGGTGATTCTGATGCAACACAAATAGTTAGTTCTATTAACCCAACAAAGAACTTCCAGCGTAATACCTTAGCTTCATGTTGCAGTGAATCCTCCTGATGCTGATGAGAATTGCCCCAGCGGAACATGGTGGTCAGTTTGCAATATTATAATCCAGGAGTTCAGCCTATAACATCATTATTCTTAGCAAATTAACAGAGAAGCAGCAACTCGGAAAGAGTCAACTCTTAGTCTGTAACAACAGATCAAAATCTGAAATAAGAGCATCCAACAACTGATTTGGGATGGAATTTTTCTATGAAGCAAAAGGGTTAGGCTGCGTAAAATCCTTAATAAGGCTTCATTCAGGAAAAATCATTTGCAAGAAAAGAAATCAAACATGATTTCTGTTTCTTGTAATAATTCTTTAAAGAATTAATTAAATTCTAAGAAAATAATTGAATTGATTTTAAGGGGTTAAAACTAGATCATTAGTCAAATCCACAAGGCGAACTGTACGTGAATCAACAAAAAGGAAAATGATTCAACCACTACCCACTACTGGAATTGGGTTCATCAAAGCAAAAAAAAAAAAAAAAAAAAAAAAAAATCTAAGAGAATCAGCCTATTTTGTGGATCTCCTCCGCTTGAACTAATATAAAAAATATCGTAGCAATTCAAAAGCCAAAAATAAATGAAATAGTGTTCTAAGCGCATTCTCTGTTCCATAGCATTCATACACCAAATTCCAAATCAAAATTTAAGAGATAAATTCAACAAGATGCACGATTTTATACACTAATACAGCAACACTAAACTAAAGCAGAGACAGAGACGGGAAAAGAATCGGAAAAAAACCCAAAATTCCAGAGAGTCGAAGGTGTTAGGAACTGAAACATACCAAGAGAGGAAAGTGTAAGAAATCTGCAAAAGAAAAAGGAAGAGAGAGAGAGAGCGGGTTGGAGATGGGGTGTCTTTAATCCTTCACGAAAATGCCATGGCTATGCAGTTTAAACAGTAGAGAAAAGCGACTTTGAGAGAGAGGTAGAGAAAAGTGAGAAGAAGAAGCAGAGATATGAGTGACAGACGTAGTGGGTGGGAACTGGGGTCTGTTTGACAGTGCCAAATGCCGCTTCTGTGTCCTATTCTAACACCATTTCTTTTCTTTTCTTTTCTTCTCTCTCTCTCTCTCTCTCTCTCTCTCTCTATGTATATATATATATATATATATATATATATATAAATTTTAATTTATAATAATAAAATATATATTTTTTAAAATTATAATAATAAAATATATAAATATAAAGTTTTTTTTAATGATATAAAAATATTAATAATAATTTATAAAATTGTTTTAAAAATTAAAATTAATATAAATTATATTAATAATAATTTTAAATATTAGTGAAATCATATTAATTAAAATAATATAATTACAAGTAACATTAAAAAATAAAATAATATTTGTAGCTATTTCAATGTCCCCACTTTCGCTTTATATATATATATATTTATAGAAAGAGTGAAAATATCAATTTTACGTAATTTTCATATTAATTAGGTAATAAAGGAAATGAATGGTGTGAGTAGTTGATTACATATTTAATTTCTCCAAAACCGACACTCCATCAACATTTCCCAATTGTCACTTTTGTATGATTCATTTCTATATACAAATAATTTTTTCCCTTTGTAAATTTAAATTAAATGAAATTTTATTAAATTAATAAACACATAATTTACCATATTCATTTCTTTTAACCATTAACTGAAATATATAATTATTATTCAATTATTATAATATTTTTAATAGAAAGAAGAGAAAACAGGGGCAACTAAATTAGAAAGAAACCACTCAGATATTATTTTTTTTTAATAAAGAATAAAATAATTAAGATGTAAAATCCTTGAAAATAAAGTCTAAATAATAATATTTAAATATTAAAATGTGAAGTATATATATAGTATAGAAGGTGCGGTGTCTTTTTTGGAAATTTCAAAGGCATTATTCCAACTAAGAGAAGAATCAAAACAGAGAGAAATGGGGAAGCGTTTGGGTCCAGTCTTAAGAACAGGTCAGATTTGTCGTCTTCAACGTGACAATGACCTGGCAATGCCAGTAAGTCTTGGCAAAGCATTTTTCTTGTTTCCTGCCACACAGAATCTGCAAAAGGCGAATTCAAAAGTTCCCTAGATCCTTCATTCATATTGCTCACTTTTTTCTTTTCTTTTTTTGGGTGGGGTTTACTTGTAAAATAACGTTAAGCTTCATTTTTCTAAGAAGGTGCTTTCTGTGGTCAACCAATTTTGAATAGTAATTCATTAAGAAACTGATCGAAGTTTTTGTTTGTATATTCTATCTTGATGTATGTTAAGCCATAGTATATTGTCTGTAATATTTTAAAATTAGATACTTCATCAGAGAAGTGGATTCGATTCAGAGCGCTTTTCAGAAGTTTCGACTTAAAACCAATTCACCCTACAAAATCAATAAAAAAATAACATTCAACTTCTTCATCTTGAAATATAAAAATAAATTAAGAGATGCAATAAATTTTTATCAGAAATTTGCACTAAATTGAAATTTTCAAATTAAGTTGAATAAAAAAAAAGTATAATAAATCAGCCATTGTGTCTATATAAGGATACTGAGTTGGGAGATGATTCAGCCATAGGAACTAAATAGCTTAGAAATATGAAAGAAAAGAACAAGTAATCTCATATATTTTATTATTATGCTTTTAGTATAAATCACTATTCAGTTTTATAATTATTTATTGAATTCTTGTAAAATATCCTCTCTCCTCTCTAGAAAGGTAAAAAGATTGGGAAAAAAAATATGCAAGTAAACAGTAAATGTTTATTGTAAGATAGTAAAAAAAATGAAAGTAAAAGTAGGAATAAACAACTTTTAATATAAATTTTAATTTTAATTTTTTAAAAGAAAAAAATGTAATTAAATTCTAAAATAATCTTAGAAACTATATATTTATAGCAAATAATATTTAAATAGACATATTTTTATAGAAAAAATCTTTTAAAAGAATAAACTAATTTTCCTATTTAACTATAATATTAGAAAAATAAAAGAGACTATTAAAAAACATAAAAGAAAATGTTAAAAAAATAAAAAAAGAGAACAATAGATATATGCATTGAGCTATTAATCAATTTTTGAAAAAAATGTAATTTCAACTTTTATCAAAAGAAAAATTATTAATACGGCTTCAGGTGTGACAGACAGGTGCCCACTAACGCAATCGGATATGTCGGAACAAAAAGGAAAGGAAGTCTAGAAAAAAAAAAAAAAAAAAAAAAAAAAAAGGAAAGGAATTCTAGAAACAAGAGAAAACCGGCCATACGAAAAGGAAAAGGTAAACTCTAGGTCGAACGAAGTGGTATAATAATATTCTCATAGAGATCCAGGTGGATTCGAACCACCATCCTCCCATGCCGATAGGCCTGGGCGCTCTTGCCGTTTTGAGCTTATAGACCTACATGCGCTCTTGCCGTTTTGAGCTCATAGACCTACATGCGCTCTTGCCGCTTTGAGCTCATAGACATGCGCTCTTGCCGCTTTGAGCTAATAGACCCACATTTTCATACTTTCGCCTATTCAATATTTGATTTGCCAAGACTGTTTTCCGTAAAAAGAGTAACATTTTAGCGTCCTCCATTTCACGTCACTATTCAATGACTCCACTTCATTTGAACCACAATTCTTAATCCTCAACAATACTTGACGAAATCCAACTACCCCAGCCCTGACATTCATTCCAATATAACTGTGAAATGCCAC
>CAOGCB010747574.1:0-30550 GCA_948266635.1 Cnidoscolus chayamansa
AAAAAATAAATTTAGAAAATTTTGTAAAAATCGCGCTATATTTTAAATCGTTATTTGCTAAAAATTTTTGCTTTTTATTTTGTTTTTTAAATTTTTTTTTTTGTTTTTTTTTTTTTTTTTTTTTTTTCGTTTCTCAGCAAATTAATAGATGGTTTATGCCTTTTTTTGGCAATTAATTTGTTTTGATGATCGTGTCTTTTTTTTTTTTTCTGTTTCAGTTCAAGGTCTACAGGTAATGTACACTTCATTGAGAAATCCTTCGCAGTTAACCAATTGGAAAAGCAATGGTGGCGACCCGTGTGCCGAATCATGGAAAGGAGTTACTTGCGAGGGATCAGCTGTTGTTTCCATGTATGAGCGCATTATTGCAAATACTACTTTTGATCATTCCTGCGTTTTTCTTTCCTTGTTTTGTTTAATAGGTTTGCTTTTCTATTCTTTAACAGTCAAATTTCTGGGTTAGGACTCAGTGGGACATTAGGGTACTTGCTTTCCGACCTTATGTCACTAAGAACATTGTAAGACATTATTGCTCTATTTCATTTTGGGTGTATGTAATCTGTTATTATTCTTGGTTACTTGAGCTATTGATACTATTTTGTTTCTGCCTGGCAGTGATCTAAGTGACAACAACATTAACGAATCAATCCCATATCAATTACCGCCAAAACTTACAAGCCTGTAATGTTCCATCAAGTTGATTGTTTCTATCCCTATGGAGCTGTTAGATTTTACTGTTTAATAATGCGACTCACCTTATTGTTGCTAAATACAGAAATCTTGCAAGGAACAACTTAAGTGGGAATATTCCTTATTCCATTTCTAGCATGCTTTCTCTCACTTACTTGTCAGTGCTTCTCTCGACTACTCTGAAATTTTGTTTATTAATGCAGAATTGTGTTATTACCTGATTCCAACATCCTTGTTTTTAGGAATGTGAGCAGTAATTCACTTTCCCAATCAGTTGTTGATGTTTTTGCAAATCTTTCTCTTCTCACAACCCTGTAAGATATCTTCATAACTTGTTGTCATCACTATTCTATTAGCTCTTGTTGCCAAGACTTTTTCTACACATTTTTTAACCGAGCAAGCTCTTTGGTATGCTATATTTTGTTTATATTATCCAGGGCTGTTTTGACTCTTTTATATTGTCTATTTCTGATTGAAGTTATTTACTTATGGATCTGAATTTTATTTATTTTTATTGAATGCCTTGGTCCCTCATGTGGTTCTTTATGCAGTCAATTTATTGAGGAATATTGAAATGTAGCTGTTGTATCAAGCATTATAAACTTATTCGTATAAGCTTTTGTGTATGATGCCTTGTGATGTGATAAAGTTTTAGAATTTGTATAATGCAACTTAATTTGACAAGGTTAATTTTGGATTGATTTCACGCAAGGATTGGTGGGGATCAGAAGGAGCAGTACGCATTCTAATTTGAGATGAACTCTGAGTTTTCTGGAGAGAAAATGGCAAGGCAGGCAAGCAGGAAAATAAAAATGAAGAGCTTAGTGTTTCTTACTTGGAGACTCAGGGGTGGGGGAGGGGTGAAGAAGAATGGAGGGAAGTGATATATAGTTCAATTGTCAATCAGGAAAGGGAGAAGATTGAAGGTTTTAGCGGGAGAGAGAAGGAGAGATGCCAAATATTGAAGGGGTGTCAAGCAGGAAGGTGAAGAAAAGAAGCTTCATACAAGATATAGAGTAGCTTAGCTTTGGGACAGCTGTTAATAAGCCTTTTTTGTAGATTGAGTAAATCAATGGGTCGTTTAATTGGCAGTCAAATGATAGTGGGATTACATTTGAAAACTTTGCAGTCAAAGTACAGCAGGAGTACATTTGAAAACTCTATTATCTGTACTTGGTAGAATATCTAAATTAAGCATCAGCAAGTGGTATTTGTGTTGTGTCTCTGTTTTTACTGTACATGAATAAAAAAGTGATGAACTTGGCCAATATTTTACACGGATATGTGAAAGTCTTGCAAACCAGATAATTATGCTAATAGGTTGTTACATTGCTTGTGGATGCAGGGACCTCTCTTTCAACAATTTTAGTGGAGATCTTCCCAGTTCCTTTAGTTCATTGTCCAATCTTTCCACACTGTTAGCTCTATCCTACCTTCTATTTAAACTAAGTAAATGACTAAATTTTCTAATTGGAATTCTCTTGGTGTTCTATACTGTGGCAGCAATGTTCAGAACAATCAATTGACTGGTTCTCTAGATGTTCTTATGGGTTTGCATTTGACTACTTTGTAAGTGCCTCTACTACTGGAGTGCGAAGTTTATTATCTACTATTTTTTCTTATTTCCATTTATATTTTCCCATAGAAATGTTGCCAAAAACAGCTTCAGTGGATGGATACCTCAAGAACTTAGTTCAATTCCAAATTTTATGTAAGTATTTTTTATGAGGCTTTGCAATTCTTGTGTTTCGGTTTGCAATATGACTAACTTAGCTGTTGGAAAAATTAACAGATATGATGGGAATTCTTTCGACAATGGTCCTGCTCCTCCGGCACCACCATATACCCCACCACCACCTGCTAGATCTCATAATAATGGTAGGCGTTCAGGATCAGGTGGCCATTCACCCCAATATTCTAATGTCCAGTCATCTGAATTGGAGAAGGGGATGTCAGTGGGGGCTATTATGGGCATAAGCATGGGGTCTGTGTTTATACTTCTCATTGCACTTCTTGCTGTTATATTTTGCATTAGAAAAAATAGAAGAAAGGACATTGGTGCCCTAGTTTTCCGCAGAAGTCAGTCTTCCGGCACAAATGATAGTAGGTTTTCTCTCTCTTTTTTCTTTTCCTTTTATTCTTCTGACATTCCATTTTTTTAAGGTTGTGAAAGTTGAATCATTTAATTGTTCAATTTGGATTTGTATAGTTGTAGGGCAATGATTTCTGAAATGGACTTTATACACAAAGTTTCTTCTTCTTTTCTCCTCTTAGAATTCTTTCGTTTTTCTTGAGATTACAGATACGAACAGCTAAAATAAAACAAGTGGCACTGGTTAGCTAGCTCTGTGCAGTAGTGTACAAAAAAATGTTGAACTTCCTGTCTATGTCATTTTCCTCAATAATTCAAAAATGGAGGCTCGACAATTCTGATAAGTAAGGTGCTAAATTGTGGTTTGTTTTTGCAGTAAACACTGAGGCACAAGACCAGTGGGTGAAAAACATTGTTGCTGTTACAGATCTAAAGCCCCCACCTGCAGAAAAATTGATAGTTGAGAGGTTACAGGGGAATTCTGGATCCATAAGGAGAATGAAGTCACCAATCACTGCTGCTTCATATACAGTAGCTTCTCTCCAAACGGCAACAAATAGCTTTAGTCAAGAGTTTCTAATTGGTGAAGGTTCTCTTGGTCGTGTTTACAAAGGGGAGTTTCCTAATGGAAGGGTAACATATATATTCTTGTGGTTCATGCTGGTTTTTACATGCTTCTCTTAGTTTGAGGAATTTGAGCTGCCAGTGTTATATCTTGTGCTGAATCCTGCCAGGGGGGAGAGTAGTTACTGAGTTTCTGTTGACCTTAAATGTTTTCCATACGTTTGATTTGAGTATGATCTCAATTCTTATCTGTAGCAACTATTCATTAGTATTGACAACTTTTGCTGATTTAGATTGCAAATAAATAACACACAGGCTAATGTACACTTGGTGAATGAGGGATAGCTACTGTTCAACTTGTGGTATTATGCACCTCACTTTGATTCTGTTCTTGTCATGAAATTTTTAATATGGCATAATAAAGTCATAATGAAATAAAAGTTTGTCTTCTCTCTGTTTTCTCTTTGTAATTTTTCTGAATTATGTTTGTCTTCTCTCTGTTTCCTGGTTGTGACTTTTCTGAATTATGTTACAATAATAAATTTATCAATTTGTGTCATGTTGATGAAGGCAATGGCTATTAAGAAGATCGACAATGCAGCACTTTCATTACAGGAGGAGGACAACTTTCTTGAAGCTGTTTCAAATATGTCTCGGTTGAGGCACCCTAACATTGTTTCACTGGTAGGATACTGTGCGGATCATGGGCAGCGCCTTTTGGTCTATGAATATATAGGGAATGGAAGTCTGCATGATATGCTGCACTTTGCTGATGATGGTAGCCAGACTCTAGCTTGGAATGCACGTGTTAGGGTAGCACTTGGCACAGCACGGGCTTTAGAGTATGTTATATGTGTACGGCATTATAGTTCTGTCTATCCTGCTCTTTCATTGGTTCCCTGCTTTCCTTTCTAAAACGTAACATGTTTGTCAGGTACCTGCATGAAGTCTGCTTGCCTTCTGTTGTACATCGAAATTTCAAGTCAGCAAATATTTTACTTGATGAAGAGCTCAATCCCCACTTGTCAGACTGCAGCTTAGCTGCTCTCACACCAAACAGAGAGAGGCAGGTAAAAAGAGGTGGATAATTTTTATGATGGGCAATGACAAGTTCTTATTAAATTTTTTGCTCTTTGGAAACTTGATGCAACTTTGACGGAGAAGGGTCAAATAAGTATATATGTTGACAATGACAGGTTTCAACGCAGATGGTTGGATCATTTGGGTATAGTGCTCCTGAATTTGCCTTATCAGGAGTATACACTGTAAAGAGTGATGTTTATAGCTTTGGTGTGGTGATGCTGGAGCTATTGACTGGTAGGAAGCCGCTGGACAGGTAACACTTTTCATGTTTACTTGTTGGGTTCTACTGTTTTAGGAATTGTCAAAGAATTTTCTTTTTGTTCTGCAATTTCTTAAAATCTGTTTACTTTGTGGTGTCTCTTGTACAATTCACATGCATTTCATAGTTCAAGGGTGAGATCAGAGCAGTCCCTTGTGAGATGGGCTACTCCTCAGCTGCATGATATTGATGCTTTGTCAAAAATGGTTGATCCTGCTTTGAACGGCATGTACCCTGCAAAGTCTCTTTCACGTTTCGCTGACATTATTGCCCTCTGTGTTCAGGTAAGCTTCTTTATTTATATTGAGGCCAAATCTATGTTATATCATTAGCACACTACCTCTGCTAGATTCAAAAGCAGATCAGGGATTCCCACTTCCTTCCCTAATATAGCAAAGAAAGAAAGAAATATTTAGGAAGAGCTGGAGTTTACATCAAGGAATCTCTTGAAGGATACATGCATATGAATGTAAAAAACAAGAAATATGCTTGGCGCTGGTGTTCTCTGATTTTATTTTTTTGAATTCTTGTTCCCATCACCTAGTAATGAGAATCAACAAATCTCTGAATGTGTTTTCTGTAAAGCCGGAACCTGAGTTCCGACCTCCCATGTCTGAGGTTGTGCAAGCATTGGTGCAGCTAGTGCAAAGGGCAAGTGTGGTGAAGAGGCGTTCTAGTGATGAATCGGGATTTGCATACAAGACTCCGGAGCATGAAGCAATCGATATGTCATTTTGAGTGTTCTAGCCTTGTTGAGTTAGAGGTGAAGCTTCCAACTTGGTTACCACCATACGGAGAGATCATTGAGAGACCAAAGGGAGTGCACAGATTTAAGTGGAAAGATACCAAACAAGTACTTTAATCAAATCAGAGAAGTTGTGTAATTATGTTCAGAATATCGGAAGCTGCAAATGTTTTAAGAAATTATTATCTGTAAATGGTTCAATATATTATTCCTAAATTCCCAAGTCTGTTTGATGCAAGATATACTGCGACACAATAAAGTTTTCATTTGATTCTATCAAGTTTTTCTTGAATGAGAAATCATGTTGTAAAATAGTTTGATTGTGGGGACGCACAGTATAGAAAAGCTGGTACACTGAATTCCTGTTTTGTGCAAATCCAGGCACCAAAAGTGCTTCTTATGGCACCCAAATGGGAATGAAATGCAAGTGCCTGTCAATTTGTCGTACGTTATGGGGTGTGAAGACTGAAGACATGTGACATGGGGTGGTGAATGCATAATGTGAAGTGGATACGACAACGTTGGAAGGATCAAAACCAGGTTGTACAACGTGGATTCTGCATTATTCAGTTGTAAAGGAAGTAGATGACTAGTTTGGGCATGACTTGAAAAGGACTTAAATCTTGTAACTTGCTTCCTTGAATTCACTTATTCTTCATGCATAGGTCGTGAAGACGAGAAATCCGCGAAAATGGGTCATAATAAAAGGTTGGCATTTGACCTCTTATGATCCATGCCTAAAAGTCGATGAAACACGATTGAGCAAGTTTTATGTTATCATCAAGACTGTTTTTACCCCAGATTCTTTTTTTTTTCTTTTTCTTTTTTTTTTTTAAGTTCTTTGGTCGAGTTCGATGCTAAAATCAAGCAAACCAAAAATAAATTGAAATGAAATCAACAGATTACATAAATTGATCCAAAATATTAATTGGTCTAATAAAATACAGAAGAAGAGCAGGCCCTGCAGCCGAAGGGAAAAACTGTTCCGATTTTGTGGGACCGGTTTAATAGCCGCCAATCAATCCCATTGGCTATTTGAACTTGCCATTCTGAGCCCCACAACAGCACACCATTTTTATCTCAAAAACCTTTTTAAGACCAGCAGCGAAAAATAAAAAAAGAAAAACCTGAAATTCAGACAGCTCTTTCAATTTTTTAGCAAAGCGAGCAAGGAGCTCTCCTTGTCCTAACGCAACCTCTCATTCCTACATTTTCGAAAAAAAAAAATAAAAAATAAAAATAAACCTGCATGAACTCATCTTTATCAACTAATCTCGCAAAATTTCTTCAGAGATTACCCTCAGCTTCCTTATATGTTGGTTTCAGATCGACACGAAACCAGTCGTTTTTTCCACTCCCGCTCCAATTCCACCGCCTCTATGAATCACCAATCGTCGCCTAGTCAATCACCCGGACTCGGTTCATCTACCTTACTAAACGATGACCTGTATTTCGATACTCAACATAGCAAGCAGTTTTCGTCGTCAATTTTCTTGGGTTTTTGGCGGGATCAGCAACATAGGCAAGTAAATAGGATGGTAAACAGGAAAGGAGGGAGGGTTTGGTATCAAAGGAAGAGATTGAAGGGACTGATGGCTGTGATTGGATTAGTGGGTTTGTTTTCCTTAGTTAATTGGTTCATGCTCTTGCGGCTTCAAGACCATCGAATCTCTGATCTCCAAAACTATTCTTCTCAAACTTCTCCTCCTCCGATTTTGGTTTCTAATAAGGTATGTATTTGTCGATATGTACTTACTGAGCAGTTCTCTGAAATATTCGAAGATATATTTGCAGAATTGCAGTTCTTCTAGAATTGGCCACATTTTGTTGATTACGAGATACGAATAAATGGCAGTGAAATGGTGTACCTGTTTTCTATTTGAACTAAGAAGATTGAACAGTTTTTCTCCCCTATTTTCTTTTTTATGGGAACTGAAGATTTTAATACTAAAAGCAACAAAATGGTCTAATTACCATATTTTAGCTTTACTAATTCACATGAAAAATGAAACCAAAAAAAAAAAAAGTTAACTTTTCTATTTTTGGAGCAAGGAAGTGTTTTCGAACTCCAGCTAAAGTAGTGTGGAAGTAAGGAAGGGGGCATTCATTTTGGATAAGACTGTATTGCTAGTGTTAAGCTAGATGTATGGGAGCACCATGCCTGTATGTTAATGTAGGATGGCTAAAACATGAGAATTGTTAAGTTTTCAACCTTTAACAGCAAAAAATGGAAAGGCTAATACCTGAATATTCGTAGCATGCAACTTCTCTTAGTATTCAACATTCCTACAGACAGCAATGCCCTTATAAAAAAATTAAAGTTGCCTAAATATTTTCCCTTCTTGATATTTTATTTGGATTCTTTAAGCGTTTATACACTTGTAATATGTGCAGGAAAAAGGAAGAAAGTTTAGCAAAGGAAAAAGGCTGCAAAAGGGTACTTATGAAAGGATATTGGCTTTGGCTTCTCATGCCCTGGCAGAGGTAATTGAATATCAAATTTTCTTATCTAGTTCTTTTCTGTATGGTAATCTATCTAGTATCAACCTTTAGCATTTTCTTTCCTTGTCTAGTGTTGATAAATTGATTGTTTCTGTGTTGTTATACATGGTGACAGAATAAACTTGAGCCAAAAGACTTGTGGCAGGAACCATTTGCTGAGGCCTCCGCTTGGATACCTTGTGCTGATCAACGTAACTGGGATCCTAGTGGTGACTGGCTTTTTCTTTCAATTCTCTCTCTACATATGTACATGTGCATTTTTGTGCGTGTTAGGTATGAGAATGCAGCTTAATGCTTGCATTGGCATGTGTCTGCATGGCATGTTTATGTGAAAGATAAGGAACGGATATACTAAAAATGAGTGAGAAGGTTCATATTATGGGCTCTGAAAGCTGGTTCTGACATGATATTTTTCTGTGTCACTTTAATAGGGGGAAGTAATGGTTATATTTTGGTCACAGCAAATGGTGGGATGAACCAGCAGAGAGTAGCTGTAAGTAATTCCTGCAACCAATTGCAGGTTACATGAATTTTTGTTATGTGGCCCAATCTCTTATACTTTTGTATGATTCCTCTTTACTTCTTAAGGTTTAACATATGCTATTTTATTTATGATTCTCAGTTGATTCAAACTCATTTATTATTTTGTTTCAAAACAGGTTTGCAATGCTGTTGTTGTTGCAAGGTTGCTGAATTCAACTCTCGTTGTTCCTAAATTCATGTACAGTAGTGTCTGGAGAGATGTGAGGTACAATTCTCCCTCTACTTTAAATCCATTTTCTTCATTTCTTAACACCTTTCCCCCTTGAGTGAAAACTGTTATTGATTGTTGGATAACTATAATTTTCAATCTCTCCTGTTGCCTCACTGGTTACATTTGAAGTTGCTTTCTTTTAATATCATCATGAACAAAGTTCTTACTTCAATTAACTGGGATTGTTTTGTGAATGCCTGCTATTCTCTTCTCCATCCTTTGGCAAATTCTCATGTATGATTGTGTGGTTTAGGTAATTAACTGTTACATATGATTATATGATTTAAATGAAAAAGAAATTAACTATGTCACATGTTATATTTCATAGTCAATTCAACGATATCTATCAGGAGGAGCATTTTATTAGTTACCTGACTCCTGATATTCGGATAGTGAAGGAACTCCCTGAGGACCTACGATCACTAGACTTGGAGGCGATTGGTAGTGTTGTGAGTTTGATGTCTCGATTAATTTTAAAATTCTTAATTGAATTGATTTTAGTTCTGGAAAGTGTTTGTCATAATGAATTTCAAATGGTGACCAGGTGACTGATGTGGATATTAGGAAAGAATCCACTCCAAGCTTTTATCTGAAAAATATTCTTCCAATTTTGCTGAAAAATAGAGTTGTCCATTTCATTGGATTTGGGAATCGCTTGGCATTTGATCCAATACCCTTTCAGTTGCAGGTAAATATTTAGCCTTCATTTCTGAGTCCATGACCTGTGATCTTATATTGTCAGAGTTATATGTCATTATCCTTGCTCCTTATTCCTACTTTGCTCTTCCTAATATGGGGACTTCATCTAGAGACTTCGATGCAGATGTAACTTTCATGCACTGCAATTTGTTCCCAGAATACAACAAGCTGGTGCTTTGCTCCTTCAAAGGTTGCGGAAACGTGGATCTCATCCTGGACCATTGGATCATTATCTTGTGGGTCCTTACACAAAATCAAAAGTGAAAGAAAAAGGGGATCATGGTGGAAAGTCTTCAAAATATCTAGCTCTACATCTGAGGTTTGAAATTGACATGGTAGCACATTCTTTATGTGAATATGGTGGTGGTGAAGAAGAGAGAAGAGTGTTGGAAGCGTACCGTGCAATTCATTTCCCTTCATTGGCACTTCTTGAGAAGACAAAAGGGTACGCTCTTCTGCAATTTTTTGCTGTTCTGCTGCTTCCAGATATTCATTTATATGCATATCAAATGCATGTCTTCATGTCTTAATAGTTTGCTAGATACAGAGGTGCTTTTCTATACATAATTGCTATCTGCAGCATTTGATCAGCTGCTTTGAATTTTAATTCTTTGTGTCTGTTGCCATTTTTTATTGTTTGTTATATAGATTTACTGATGAACAGATGCTGGACTTGTGCTTCTACTCTCTTATTAGTCCCCTGAATTTTAGGGGCACATACCTGGTCAAGTGACATAGGAACTTTTATTCCTCCCATACATACCATGTGTCAATGGACTGTGATTCTAACAAATTTCTAATTTTGGTATGTCTATATAGGTTCTTTTAATATTCTTCCACATAAAGTAAAAATTTGTCATAGAAAATTTGTTGAAGAGGTCATGTCTACTTGACTAGATCTTTTGGAAGGGGACACATCTACCATGTTTTCTAAGCAAGTTGTTTTACTTGTTGCAGGCTACCTTCTCCATCAGCTCTCAGGTCAGAAGGCCTGTGTCCATTGACACCTGAAGAGGCAGTACTTATGCTTGCTGCTCTTGGTTTCAACCGGAAGACACATATATTTGTGGCCGGTGCAAATATATATGGGGGACAACCAAGGTTGGCTGCTTTAACCAGCTTGTATCCTAATTTGGTTACCAAAGAGAAACTGCTTTCAGCAACCGAACTCGAGCCATTCTCAAATTTTTCATCTCAGGTAACAAAGTGAAACTCATCTCTTTTATCTTCTAGTTAGCTTTTGCTTTTCTTTTCTGCTTTATTTAGTTGAATGCACTAGATGGGGAGAATAATAATTCTATGCAAATTGAGAAAAAAATAGTTTGCACACTATTAATGACTTGCTAGTGTTTGGGTTTTAGTTTCAATGGAAGCCAGTTCATTCCATAAAGGGTAGATATCTTTCAAAATCTTCTCTTCTCAAGACCTGTATGGTAGAAACAACCTGGTATTGGCTTTCCCTTTGAGTTTAGAATCTACCATGAACTCTTTGTTGTACTGAGAGATAGGTCGTTTAATGAAACTGCAAGATATTCTTTATGACCATGAATATAGCCTTCTAATCATTTGGAAAATTAAGATCAGGGAATATTTGGAGTTTTGGTTAAAAGCTAGCTCTTGGGAGAGGAGTGTCTACTTATAAGGAGCATATAATCTCTATTGCAAATTAATGTGAGATTTAACACGCCCCCTCACACTCAAACCAAACTAGAGAATGAAACACAAATATAAAGCCCAACATTGAATGGGAGGCTCAGATACCATATTGATAAAATATACTTAACTTCACCCTAAAAGCTAGCTCAAAGGGATGAGTGCCCAAGTCCTTATAAGAGACATATAATCCATGTACCAAACCAATGCCTAGACCAAAATGGAGCTTGAAACACAAACAAGAGTTCAAGCATTGGATGGGGAGGCTCTGATACCATGTTAATAAAATGGATTGGGCAACCCACCCCCTTAAGCTAGCTTTTAGAGTTACGCACAATTTATTTTATCAACATGATATCAGAGTCTATCCTACTTCAGTGTTGGGTCAAGTGCAGGGTGTAGCAAACTTCATGTTACAAATGTAGATGTTTATGCATGGGCATGAGCGGTATGTTATCTCACATTGATTTAAGACATGGATTTAGTAATATATAAAAGGATTTGGTCAATGCTCTCTCCAAGCTAGATTTTGAGATAGAGTTAAGTCCATTTTATCAATAGTTCCTTAGTTGGATATTAGTACTTTCTCTTGAAAAAATTGCTGCCGGAGGGATTCGCGGGTTTTGCATTCTGTGGTCCTATTTAAGCCCTCCATTCAGTTTGAGTACCAATCATGCTATACCTTTGAAAATAAAACAAAATTCTAGCTATGCCATGAAATGGTTCATAAATGTGTTATTATCAATGTGCTTTACCGATGAACTTATTTTCTTTTTTACTGTGCCAATGCATGATGAGCTCATTTCTTATGCAGCTAGCTGCACTGGACTTCATAGCATGCACTGCTGCTGATGCATTTGCTATGACAGACTCAGGGAGTCAGTTGTCATCTTTGGTTGCTGGATATCGAACTTATTATGGTGGAGGGAGAATGCCAACAATACGGCCAAATAAGCGGAGACTTGCAGCGATATTCATGAAAAACTCTACTATAGAATGGAAAGTGTTTGAGCAAAGAGTTAGGAAGGCAGTTAGACAAACTAAACATGTTTTTGAAAGGCCTGTGGCAAGGAGTGTTTACCGGTTTCCACGTTGTAAAGAGTGCATGTGTTTCACAGAATAAAATAGTAGCTTGTAGCATTCATAGATTCAATATTGTTTCAATTGTTTTGATTTAAGTTGCATGTATATTATGCATAAAAAAGCGAAGGCAAAGTTAAGTTATAGAATGGCAGGCAGATCATGCCCCCTTGCTTGAAACCAACATTCCCGTCCTTTATATTGTGGAAAATGACTCCATTTTATCTGAGAAAAGTGGTGCTTAAACCGTACGGCTGATGCATTAACCCACCCCATCCTCTCAATGAAGACATAATTATTATTTTAACATAGATGCAGTAGGGTTACTAAAGAAAATTCCCAAGTTGTATATAAAACAATTAACTTGGCTTATAGGCTTCACTTATTTTTCAATAATATGTTCATCTGATTTAATTAATATTATTATTTTAAATAAATCGGAAAGAAATTCATTTAGAAACTTCATTAAAATTTTAATTTAAATATTAACTTGTATTTTTGGAAGGCAACATAAAGTACTTGAAAATAATAAAAAAATTATTCTAAATTCTTTTTAATAATAACCTGCACAAAGTCCTCCAGGATTTTGCTTTTCTTGAAGACTGCACAATTGGTTGGTTACATCGGACACACAAAGTGCTTTATGATTGATCTCTAAGAACTTTTCTACCTCCGGAAAATTTGGTCGATTCTATTAAATTTAGGATATAGAAACTGGCAAAACCGATAATGGTATTCTAACAATATGGTCTAAACTTCCTGTTAGAACAATTTCGCCAAAGCTGAACACATCCCCTGCCTGTGTCACTCGAAACTGTATGTCTATGTTCTGAGTTCCTTGTGGAGCAATTGCAAACCAAGTTGGAGACAGGTTAACTATAGTCCCATTAGGCGATATCACTGAGCATAGATATATCTCTGGCTTGCTACCTACATTCTTGACGCTCCTTTGCAATGTGAGGGATCCTTTTAGTGCTGATATTGTAACTGAAGGGAGGTTCAGGTTGGCGGGGTGGCTAAGCGGCTGATTGCACCTTTGTCCAGTAGCAATTTTGATTGTAGTTGGATTCATGTTAGGCAACGAGCACAAAAAATTTATGTAATCTTCAAATTCTGCTTCAGAACACATGAAGTTAGTAGACTTATTAAATTATTTCCTTTCTGAGGGAAATGAATGATCACCTGATGTAAAGACCAGGCCTGGATTGATGGCCCGAGTTGGATTCACAAGACCAGCACCAAAATCAAAATGAGTGGAGGGATAGAAGCTGTTAATATCATGTCCTTCTGAGAGTATGAGTTCTCCATAATTATCATACTTAGTTGCAGTGGTGGAGAGGGCTGACGAAATCGTCGATGGAGTCCATGAGGGATTGAGTTGCTTGATGAGTGCTGCTATTCCTACTACATGAGGTGTTGCCATACTTGTACCAGACAGTAGTGCAAAATTGTTTCCTGGATAAGTGTTCTGGATATAGTCAATGTAATTGCATGATTTAGCAACAAATTATTGTTTAATTACTACCTGTTAGTAGTGGTTCTAAGGCACTGATTGGGCTCCAGGCTGCCCATATTTGGTGTCCTGGCGCAATAATATCTGGCTTCAGCACATCAGCAAGATTCTTGTTGATGTCAATAATATCTGGTCCCCTGGAAGAGAACCTACTAACAAAAGGAGCTCTACTACCAAAAGTTGCAACTCTACCCTCTCCTATGGCTGCCCTTGCGCGAAAGTCGGTCACAACTCCTCTCTTATCCCTGCGAATTTGTTGCTCGTAGTATTGTGATATAATCTACACGTTTAATTAGATATCATTACTTCTCATAAGATTCTAAGTTCTTGGAAATAAATAATTGCTGTTTCTGATGTAACTTGATACCTGTGCATCAGCAACTTTTGGGATCATAATGCCTGAAATTGCAAAAGGAACAGGTTCTGCAATGAAATCGCCATAGGTTGGATTTGCAACTAGAGCAAAACCCTTAAATCCTAAAGTTCTTGCTGTGTTAACTATTGCAGTTATGGTGGATGTGTCATTATAGAAGCCAGCTGAGAAAGTGCAGATAACAATACTACCACGCACTACATTGGGGTTCAATGCTTCTGGACATTGGCATTCTTCAAAGCACTGTGGAGTCCTTGGGAACGTCCCGTTTGCCTTGACTGCATCCTGAGCCAAAACCAGCTTATGCAGAAACAACCCACCTCCAAAAGTTGGTGCTGAACAAGAAATGCCCAAGGATTTATACCCAATTCCAACAAGCACAAATGAAACCTAAAATACACGTTACCGGATAATTTTCCAAATAGGGATGAAGGGAAACTCTCTTCAAAAAAGTGTTTGATGGTGAATTGACGTAATGTCTTTTCTAAATCATGCACAAGGATTCATGCATGAGATGAAAAATAAAACTCCTCAAAAGTATAGAATAGAGAAAGAAAACCTTAAGAAATGGCTAACGCAGACAAACTCACTAGAGATTTTCCTTTTAAAACAGAAAACCACTGTTTGAAAAATCGTCGGAGCCTACCAAAAAATAAAAAATAAAAAGGAAAAATCGTAGAAAGCTTGTGATTACCAGCCAAACCAAGACCTCCAACTTTTTGACCATTTCCAAGAAGAAGTGAAGCAGGAAAGTTTCGATCGGTGGTACAAGCAGCTACTCCTACAGCCCAAGGGCTGTAAGACACAACGGTTGAAGGAGCAGGCCCATTGTTACCAGCAGCCTGCACTACGAAAACTCCAGCTCGCTGGGCAAATAACATGAATACATCAAACACGCTTAAGAATGTTAGAGTATCTTCAGGTGGTTCATCTGGTCCAACGGAGAGCGTTAATATGTCTACTCCATCCATTACTGCCTGACCATTTCAAGGAATGATCTTGTTAAGATAAAGCATGTTTTAGCGAGGGAAATGAAGAATATGATATCCCGACAACATTTATATAAAAAAAAAAAGACTAAATGTATAATTAATCTAATTACTTGATCCATTGCTGCAACCACATCTGTTATGGTTCCCACTGTTGCATACACAGCCTTGTAAACAGCAATTCTGTCGCCAAACATTAAAAAAAAAAAATTGTATCTTAAGTTCTTGATGGGATTTAATTCGCTATACATATCATATAAAATATTTTTAATGACTTTATAGATTTAAAAATAAATATTTAATTTAATTACTATTAAATTAACTAGTTGTCATGTATCCAAAATCTCACTCCACAGATTAGGAAGAGCATACCGTGCACGTGGTGCCATCCCACTAGCTTGTCCGTAGTAAAAGCCATTCGTCACCACCGGTACCCCAGCATTTCCAGCAGCAATAGAAGCCACATGACTAAACAAGTTACACTCGATTAATTCTCTGTTAATTCTTCTTTTTCCTCTTTTTTTTTTTTTTTTTCAAGTTAAGATACATACAATGACACACACACTCTCACAGATATCAGAAGCATACCTGCCATGTCCAACGGCATCTATGGGCGATAGAAAATCCATTGGAGTGAGAGTAGCTATTGCTTGGGCACCAGCTGAGAAGAACCGAGCTGATATTATCTTCCCATTGCAAGAACTAGGTGGGAATCTAGGACCCGTCTCACACGCACCAGAAAAATGAGAAATATTTGACGTAAAAGGATTAAAGGGATCATTAGCAAAACTTGGATGTAATGGATTGATGCCTGTGTCAACAAAGCCAATAACTATCCCGTCGCCTGCATTTTTCGCTCCAACTTCTTTTGCCCACACTCCTTGACGTAACCCTAGGAATTGAGGAGTGTATGTAGTCATTAATTTGGCTCCTCTATCTCTTTCTACCTTCTTTACTCCAGGAGCATCTTTGAGTTTTTCAGCCTGAAATTTCATAATAACCAAGAAACTAACAGGTTTCCTTATTCTAGAGTCTTATGTATGTATGTATTGATATGTATTCAAAGAAAAAAGAGAGAGCCTATACAGAACCTGAGAAGGAGTGACATGAACAGCAAAACCATTAACAATGTGTTTGAAGCTGTAGAGCTTACTGTAGCTTCCAATTGCTAGGGTTCTTTGCAGAAGCTGGTCATGTGAATCAACCAAGCGCTTTGCATGAGCTTGAGGAATTTCGCTTTCCATCCATACAGAGAATTTATAAGTCAGATAGCCACTTAAACATTCTCCCAAAAGGAAAAGACGTAGGGTGATACCTGTTGGTTTCAGGTTTTCTGGGATCATGAAATGCAACTGGCTCCCCTTCCAATAACACCAAGTACAGGGATCGATCTTCTGCAAAACAAGCAACAAAAATTACAAATACTAGAATGAGGACATGTCTCGAAGAAGTTGCCATGATTCCAGAGGAATAGATATGAAATGATTAGGCTGTTATGCTTGTATTTGATGCCCCCAGCCCCATGCAAACGAGAACGTTGAGGGTTGAGTTGAGACACATGGTCAATGTGAATAAATTGCTGTTACTTTTAAGTTGTTTACAAGCCTACCGTTACATTTTTTACTTTTTCAGCTTATACTTGGCATGGATAATTTGTACATGCCATCCTCGCCATCTCTCGACAACACCAAAAGCAACCACCGTCATCGTTTTTTACACCTCATATTTAATACATAACCATGCCAAATAGATATCTCAACGAAAATATAGACCAAATTAGTAAAATAAAATTTTCACTGCATTTTTTTTTAAAAGAAAATTTAAGTTAATTGATCTCTTTTCGAAGTAAATATGAATTATAAATTGAGTGATCAACAGTAAAAGAAAATTACGGTTAAATATGTTATCCTACCCACTGTTCATTTCAACATAAAAGGATAGCGACAAATAGAATCTCATCTCAGGCAGACAAGTGAAAGGAAACGCACGTGTCATGAGGAATTTCTCTCGTGAATTCTTGCCAATAAGTATGCGGAAAACAATCTAATAATAATTTTGGTAAACAAAATGGGAATATATATTCAGAAAGCATCAAGCATCAACCTAATTGGTTGTCAATCAATCCTACCAGACCACCATTTTTTGTTGGTAATGTAGGTCAAATCTGTCGGAGGGCACATAACATATGCACAACTCAAAGCCTCGCACATATCCCCAGTAATCAAGTAGTTTTGTACATTCCCACTCCCTCTGCTTGTATCTGAAATGGCCAAACAGCACTGGGGTAGGGTAGATCTAAATTTTTCTACACTCCCAGTGAATTCAACAGGTTAATAAGAAATCCAGCAGAGTCCACTGAAAGTCTTCCAATCACCTTTTGGCAGATACACAATGGACAGCTTGTCCTTCAGAGTCTTGCGCAGAACAGTTAACCCGTCCCAACAATACAGCGAAGCAAAATTGCCATCCAACCCCAAACTCATAATTTGCAACAAACTTCCCAGCCATGGGTAATGCATATGTATCATATAATTCTGGCGATAAACATCATCATCCTCGCATGAGTGACTGATTGTTAACAGAAAATAAGGTTACAATAATGGATTACACAGAGTGAAATACCAGAAAGAAAAAGGTATCAAAAACTGGTTCCACATCTGTGCCATGAGCGAAATTACAAACCTCTTTCCTGGATAGATCGGTAACAAAATTATGTCCTAAACCTAGCATAGCTGCATATACCACAAGATAAACACATAAATTATAGACGGCCCACAGTTTGGACAAAGCAGACCATTGTTTTCAGCACTATACATCGCACATTGATAACATTCTATAAAGCTAAATCTGCAAGAACAGCCTTGTCTTCCCATGCAATTTTTGCTATCCCCCCTAACTGCATTATTCTATCTCTTCCGTCGCTTGGTCTCAACCTGCAAATAAAGAGCATCCGGTAATCTGTTACATACAACAGAATCATCATGCATGCAAAACTTGTACTGAAGAAGAATAAGCTTTCCATAACGGGCACAATATATTTTACAAACTCCAGTATCGAGTGCAATAATATTACATTAAAAAAGAAAAAAAGAACTCCCAGATGAGCAATAAATAGTGAACAGAATGGATTGCATAAAACCTAAATATGAAGACAGAAGGATGCTAAATCAATCTTATACACATTAAGATCAGAAAGGTAAACTCCTGACAGTTTCAGGAACACAAACTCATGCTTTTTACCAGTTTTACACACATGGAGTATTTACATATTTTACACATGCTCTGCTGTGTATGTTCAAAACCAAAACCTTATATTAGGAATACTGCTTGAAAGAGCAAGGATATTCAGAGAAACAATGAAAAAGAAATCGCAGGTAAACCATGGTGCAAAGTCATTAGGAAAATGAAATAAAAGCCACTGCCCTGAAAGATGGGCAAACAAAGAGACGCTGTCTATTTATCATCTCTAGCCATAAAAAGTTCCTCAAATGTACTAGGACATTAATAATGGAAAAACACATCAGCAGATACTTTGATTAAAACAAAATCCTTTCCATTTCATTCAAACACTCTTATGGAAAACCTGGCATAGTCAACAGTTCGACCTTGTGATCCCTCAAAAGAGAGAAACACTAGGGCATAACCAAGAAGCATCAAAATCAAAACTCAATAAACAATGTGAATTCAGATCCATTGGTATTGGTCCGAATGAGCACATTCTAGAATCTAGAAATGTGGATCCAAGCACATTAACTACTCTGGATTTAAGGGAGAGAACAGCTACAGAATTCAACAGAAGAAAAACTTAAAATCTCCGTCTATATACTTCTGACATTTGTACAGCTGCATCATAATGTATTACAACACACCAGTTAAAGTCCTAAGAAAAAGAAACAACAATTAAATGGAGATGATATATTTTACAGTGACCAATATGAAAAACATGTTGCATCCCAACTTCCAAAATTATAAACTTCAATGGAAGCACCAAATCATCACTTCCACAAGAAATATAATCTTTATTATTTCCCTGGAAAAACTTCATCATTTAAGTTTATTTTGGACGATACAAAAATTCAATTAGGATTGCTTATAGACAATATCACCTTTCCCCCCTTTTGCAAATGAAAAGAAACTCAAATTAACCAAAGAGAATCTAGCTTAGTATTCTTTTACCAGTTAAACCCCAACAAGATAAATAAAGATCATCCCAGGGAACCAGAACATAATTCATCAATGACATAAAGCATGACATAAATAACGCAACAAACCCATATTTTTATATGATGTGAAACTGGACATTACAACATCTTACCTTGCCATCAGCTGCTGGTGATGAAGAAAATCCATTCTGTGATCTTTTGATATCATCATGTGATGCACATTCAGAACAAACAAAGTGATCTAACTTCTTTGCTTCTTCAATGGTCATGCCCACACAAGCAGGATGATACCTATAAAGAACAAGCAAAAGAACAATGAATCATTAACTAAATAAGCAGTTGTTTAGAAGTTCATAAGGAGAAACAGCAGCATGTACCGAAACAATCTGATATTAAAAAAAAGCTCATCTTAAATACAAAATAAGTTCACATCTACAGCACGAGGGGGGTGGGGGGGAAGAAGGGGAAGGGGGGAGAGGAGGGGGAGGATAAGTCTGTACATCAATCCAACTATCTCTCATTGGACAACACTACTTATCAACACAAGTAACTTCTAATGAGTAATACAAAAGCTCTTCTAATACTCTGTTCTTATTAGAAAGGATCTTTTTTTTTCTTAATCCTTGATCCCTTCTGTCTACAATTCATAAACCAACTACCGCTGGCATCATATGGATCCATTTAGATAACTCAATGCTAAAAATTTGTGCTTTTTAATAATTGTTCTTTCATGAACTCAATTCTGGCAAAAAGTAAATTTTTTATACTCATAAACCATGGTGTAAATTACTGGGAATAATGGATGAAACGAAATAATTCTCAAGTCTTTAATCGAAAAGGAATAAACTTTACCAATCCTTGCAACCTTCGCATTGCACCATAAGGTCATCTGGGTTATATGGCATCTCGCATTTACAGTAACTTCAAGAAACAAAAGGCAAAACCAATCAAATCTTAATCAACAAAGACCGACGAAAGAAGCCAAGTTGCAGGGGAAAAAAATTTCTAGTCAAACTCACACAGCAACGCGGTCAGGCGTGAAGCCTCCTGTAGCAGCCTTGTACTCAAACCTACAATAATAATCCTCGACCCCAACGTTCTCAAGCTTGGTATAATTCTTAAAAGAGTGAACTATACACTTCCCTTCAATAGTGTGAGCACTCTGCACATCATAATGGTCAGATAAGAAGAGCTCCTTGGCACCGTGAAACTGCCTGCGGCCACCCAGCGCCTCCTCGGGCCGATAGTACCACCTCACCCTTACCTTCACATTGTTTCTGCTGTCCGCCTCGATCCCCTCGATTTTTGCGACGTATGGCGGCTTTCCGGTGTCGGATGGTCTCATCAAGACGCAATCGCCCACTGCCAAACACAGCAGCAACAACAAATCATTAAAAAGGCAAGCATTTGAAAAGTAGAGATACATACTCATATACAGATACACTCATACGTATATGAAGAACGCATGCATACATGTATATAGAAAGGTACCTTTGACGACTTTGTTGGTGCCGCGAATGGTGCAGGAGTCGAGTTCTCTTTTGCCAGGTTTGGGCTTGGAGATGAGGCCTGGTCTGGTTTTGGCCATGGAAGTGTTAGGGTTATCCTCCTGGGTTGGTGTAATGTGAGACTTGAAGAAAGTGAAAAAAAATGGGGAATTTGGGGAGGATTTCAAAACGATGAAGGAGAGGAACCCTAGAACCTAGCTTCTTCTCGTGGAGATGGAGGGATGAGAGAGAAGAAGACACAGACCTTTGGCCTTGACCTTAGTTACTGTGACCTTTATTATTATTATTATTTTTAATGCTTCTGGTTATTTATTATTATATCATACTACAATTCATGCCAAGATAATAAAATATATATATATATATATATATATGGAAATTTGTTGAGCTTTTTACACTTACATTTAACGATATAATAACAGCAAATTAATAGTTTTAATAAAAACTTTTTATTCAAATATTCACTATTTTTTATAAAAAGAAAAGAAAAATAAAACAATTATTCATTTTAATTCCATACACAATCCAATTAACATGATATAACTCGAGAATTAAAATGAATAATTTTCATATTTTTAAATAATTGTTTCTCTTAATTTTTCCGTTTTGATTTAATTATTAGTTTTTAATGATGATTCATTTCCATTAACCTATTAATTAATTAAATTAATAAAAGATTATATTAAACAAGATTCAAACATTTAAATAAATAAATAAATAAAAAAAATTTACATTCCCATCCATTAGCATTATACAAAACAGTGTATAATAAACAAAAATTTAAGGCAAAATATGGTCCTTCTCTTCTAATTCATATAAATTTTATCCAATCCACATGATTCAGTGTGTGTCCGATCTGTTTTATGCCAGGGAACAGAAAAATGATCAGTAAAAAAGTAAACATTCACATCACAGATTCACAGTCAATCATCTTCAACTTTCCAGTCTCCATTACATCAACAATAAACTACTCTCTAGGTTACGTAATAATAATACATTTATATTAACTGCTCCTATTATAACCCCATTTTAATTATCATCAAATTAAATATTTATATCAAATTTTACACGCAATTTTTAATCTCATTTTCAACATGAGATGGAGCTTTATCATTTTATTGAAAATTTTTTCTTTCATGAATCATTATCCCCTACTCAATACAAACATAAATGGAAGATCAACATGTTAGCCTAAATATAAACGGTTCCTAGTTGGAAGGGCAAGCTAGTTCGAAATTTGGGCACCTGACTGCATTTTTGCATATTTTGAGAGCGGGAGAGAGCCAAAAAAGAAAAAACTTTTATAGTTATTCTGAATATTTGCACAAAATGAGATGTCGCTTCATCGTGCATCATGCAGCAGGATCCTATAGACATTCAAGCCCCGAAAAGAAAACAAGAAATTGCAAGCCCGGAGAAACAAATATCGACCTTGTGTGATCATGTCTAACAGAACATGCATGCCATTTCATATATTGTTAGAAAGAAGCAAAGTGCAACTTAAGACACTGGAAATTCTTTGAAATAATTTAATGAAAAATGATCAGCAGGGAAAGAAAAAAAATGTGCAACCATTTGGCAGAAGGTTGAAAAGAGAAAAACAAATTATCGAAAGGAGGTATTGTGACATCGTTAGTGCATTCATGATAGTTATTGCTCTCGGTTACAAAAAATAATTTCTCAAATGAAATAACAAGAAAAAATATCATTATTTCAAGAAATCTAGGAGTCGCCATATTTTCAGCTTGGTCTTTCTGGCTAAACACTTGAGGGATTATAAAGATGTAGCCTATACTACAGATTTTCATTCCATATCCATCTATAATGTGAAAAAGGATCAAGTACGCGAATAACTTACAATTGTCAGTAGTACATTTGCATAATGTAAATTTTGAGTCGGCTGTCACCAGCAGTAGCTTCTTGGTACAATATTCTTAGTTCTATGTGTATGGACCTCCAAATACTAAAAAACAATAAGCTTTATATTACCAAAATGTTCCAAAGACTATTGTTCCATACATGGAAGAAAAATATTTGAGAATTCGAGTATAGAAGATACTGCTGGAGGGGAAATTTTAAGAAATGTAACAATATATATAGGCAACGAAGTTACATGAAAATTTGATATTCAAGCCCAACCAAAGAAGCTTAAAGGTTAAAAAATGATGAGAAATGCAGATGATAATCACAAACAAGATAGCATCTCTCCAAAACACAGGCCCGTGGGTGCAAAAAATGCAACTCTGACACATTTCACACTAAATAGAATCTATATGATCCATTAATACAAGAGATGGTAATCAGACAGATATCCAAAAGAAACGTCTAACCTCTCCACAGTAGCATTCACGTAAAATAAAAAATAGATTAACAAAGACATGCCTTTCCTTTTGCTGCTTGAGCTGTCAAAGCAACCTTCGATCCTAGGGGCCTAACCATCTTGTTGCATTCAATAGAATGACTTCGTGGCATAGACCCATGCATTACAGCAGCACCCCTGAACTCTTGATCCATATCCCAATCATTGAAGTCCAGCAAAATAGTTTCTGCACACCAGAACACAAACCAACTACCTGATAATTGAGTAGGGCAAAAAAGCCTTTATACCTGTGATCCACCCAATGCTCCATGCCTTGCTAAAACGGTACCCTTCTGTTGAAATGGCTATTTACCAGTTCCACTGACTTTACTGATTGTTTTTCTTGAATGTGTTCACTGTAGACAATTTGAACTGTAAAATTAGATACCTGATTCTCGTATATCAACTTCCCAAAATTTACAAGTTGCAGATCTTTTTATAGTGTGAATGTGAAAGTTTAATATAAAAGTGAGTTGACAAATCATATACTCTCTCCATGTATATTCAAGTCCGGGTGCCAATACCATTAACGTCAAATGCATTAAAGATTCATAGTGGTTGAGTTCTCATTTTGCAAGTTGCCACTGCACAACACAATGAATAATATGCTTCTTAATGGGCACATCAAAAACATCACCAGCCAAAACCATAAATCCCTTGTCCTTGTGAAAATTTGTCACTGGAATTATCAAGTCCTGATAAAGGCTATTAGCAAAATAAAAATTAATATAATGAGGAAATTAAAACTGAACGTAGAACACATGTGCCCAATTGGCATGTGGCAACATCCATCCCTTGAAAAAGTTTTGAGAGAATTACTATCTAGTCCATGTGTTTTAGTGAAACTTGCTTCATCCCTCTATTTGAAAAAATATATTAAGTAGTTTTTGCCATTTCAAATCATTAATTATTTAGTCTATTCTATTAATTTCAAGGACTAAATAGTTGTTATTTTAAAATTATATAAACTAAATAGTTCTGATTTTGAAATTGCATAGACTAAATAGTTATAATTTTGAAATTATAGACTAAATAATTATATATTGAAATTGGAAAGACTAATTAAAAATAAAAGAATTTTAGTTATTTCATACTTCACTAACAATTAAAATAAATAAAAAGTACTTTGAAAAGACATGGACAAAATAGTTAAAGGTTTCGAAAATACATGAAATAATTAACAGTTTCAAAAATACAAGGACGATTTAATATATTTTTGAAGATATAAGAACTAAATAGTTAGTTTTACTCAATTCGGAGACTAAATAGAAAATCTCTCAAATTTCAATCATAAAAACCCTGCCTACAGTATGAAGGTGTCATTTCTTTTGGCCAATAAGCTTTGGCTCAATGGTATTAGAGTAATTTCATTCCAAGGTTATAAGCTTCTAAGTTTGAAATCCAGTTGGAGATCGATGAATAAAAAATAGAAGAGAAGGTTTCAATCTTTTTTGTTTTTGAATTACAGTCAGTGGTGTCCAAATTAATTACACATGCATCTTGGCTAATTCGTCTTGATGATTAAAGATGCAACTCTTTGTTTAGTCCCCATATTCTGAAAACTATCTCCTACTTACTAATCATAAAAATCAATCCAAGACGGCAAACAATAGTTGCCTCCTATTTACAATATGGCACATTGAAACAGGCAAAACAGGAAAAACGTCATCTTGTATTCTTCATGAAATAACAGGTTAGAAAAAAATACTTACTATATCTGAACCACTCCCAAGAGTTAAAATTCAGGTATGGCATGTAAACCTATAGGAAAAATGAATTTCAATTGGTTTGGCTGCGTAAAATAGCATAAGAAATGACAGACCGTAGTAATGGTTAACAATAGCTAGAAACTACTTAAGCAAGTTATAGAGTAAGAGGGAACATCCCTTACCACGAGAAGCTCGAAATGATTGATAAGCGACACATGGTCTATACGGAGAATCGAACTACAAAAATCCCAGGACCCAAAAGAGAGCAAAATCCTTCTCGACATCGACATCGACATCGTCATACTTAAAGAACCAGCAAAAACAGGGTTCACTGGTCAAGTAAGGGGACATCACCTGCTCATCTGAAGCATTGTCAACGCCCGCTAACCGTTCGAGGAAATGATTAACGCAAAGAAAAGCAGAGGAAGGAAGCTGTAAATTGAAAAATAGTAGTAAAGTTCCGCTGTGGATCGAATTCGACAGCTAAAAGTGGAATGGTAGCTTGGGATAGGATTACCTTATTCTTTGAGGATTGAGGAGACGGATATCAAACTGTGCTGTAAAACCAGAGCTCCAGTTGCTCGTTTTATTTTCTTCCAATCCATGGACTTGCACACTAATTCAACCCAATGGGATCCCAGGTATAACTCGGCCCATCACTAAAGTCCTAAATCTGCCCTCCACAATATTTCACAAAATATATACCTTAAATCTCTATTTTTTCAGTTTCTACATCTCTAATATCTATAACTCCTCTTTAAATCTTTTAATTCAAGTTAATTTAGCTGTAATATAATAATATAGGAAGTATTTCATTGAGAAAATAAAAATTAAATGATTAAATTATTTATGATTTAGAAATAAAGAAAGAATCTAAATTTTGCTCGAGAATTATCTGAAATATTATAACTAAGTCGACGAACACAAATAAAGAAATTTGGTGTATAATTGTAACTGATATATAATTGCTGAGATATCTTGTATAAATACAGAGCAGTTATCAAATAAAGATAAGCTTCTTCCTTTTCTCCTCCAAAATGATTGCCTCACCTTTCTTTGTTGGGGTTTGCTCGCATGGTATCAGAGCTACGATCTCTAAACTTGATTAAGAGAAATACAAGTTCATCAGAGTGTCAAGGATTAAGATCTGTCGCAAATTGATGAATCTTCAGTGATGCAGATGGGAGGAAACATATCACTACCAGAAGGAAATGTATTTGGCATAGACATGGGCAAAATCATCGATGCATTTCATTTGGCTAACTCTGATCATCTTAGAATGATTTTGGTGAGTGCTCCTCTAATTGGATCAAATTATCTACCTTAGAGTCGATCGATGATGATTGTTTTGCATGCTAAGGACAAATTAGGATTTGTAAATGGGAAAATACATATGCCGCTTGTGAATACTGAAGAGTATGAGAGTTGGCAGAAGGTTGATAGCATGGTCTTCTCATGGCTATTGAGTTCTATTTCTAAAGAACTGGTAGAGGCATTTCTATATATTGCTACAACTCATGACCTATGGCATGAGCTTAAACAGAGGTTTGGACAAAGCAATGGACCTCTATTATATCAATTAAAGAGAGAGATCAGTTCCTTTTCTCAAGAAAATGCACCTCTGATGGTTTACTTCATCAAGCTAAAGAAACTATGGGATGAGCAAGCATGCTTGAAAGTGTATCCACCATGCTCATGTGGAGCTACCAAAGTGATAGTCGAGGCAGAAGAAACGGATAACCTGGTGCAATTTCTAATGGGACTAAATGATGCTTAATGGATCCATTGCCTTCAGTAAATAAGGTATATTCCATGAATTTGAGGGTTGAAAAACAAAAGGAGGCTCACACCTTAACTGAAAATTTAGGTGCATCAGTCACGTTGGTAAATGCACAGAATCAAAGAAATTATGAGAATCAGAAAATAGAAAACAAACTTGAAAATAAGAAATGACATGTCAAGAAGGAAGATAAGTATTGTGATAATTGTCATGTAACATGACATATGAAAGATACATGTTTCAAACTGCATGGGTATCCTTAATGTTACAAAGAACTAAAATAGAGGAGATCTAAGATTCAAGCATAAAATGTGTCTTATAATGCATATCTAGATGCTGATGAACCTCTCTCTTTACCTAAACAATAAGATTCAAAATGGAATGCAAACTTGTCAAACATGATTATACAAGAGATCTACATGAAAGGGAAAAACATAGCTGACGGGAACCAAGTCTAATATCATCATTTTGCGGGTAGTTTATATATTTTACATATATCTAGCATGCATAATAGTATAGGTACATGGAGTGTAGACACAGGAGCTATCATTCACATACGTTTAGACCTATCTTTACTCCATCATATTAAACCACCTCAAACACCAAGCTTAGTCTATTTACTAAATGGTTCCACTCAAAAGGTTATTCACATTGGAAATGTTCTTTTAACCCCCACCCTACAACTTAAGAATGTTTTGTATGTACCTCAGTACAAACACAATCTCATTTATGTCCAAAAACTATTACATGACTCCAAACTGACCATTTTTTTATTCCACTTATTGTATCCTACAAGACCATATGACTATAGAGAAGTGGTTGTGGGCAAATCATATGGAGGTTTATACAAGTTTGATTCCTCTTCTTTTAGATATAAGACCACTGCAAGTATTATAAGTACCCATGAACATGATATGATTGTAGATGCACATCCTATTGCAAATAATGTGGAGAAATAGTCTAGTTTATATCTTTAGCATGCTAGACTAGGATATTCCCCAAATAATGTACTCTTCAAAATAAGTGATATTCATGATTGCAATGAAAATATTGAAGTTTGTGACATATGTCCCACTTCCAAACAGAAAAGATTACCCTTTCCTACCAGTACTAGTCATTCAAATACACTTTTTGAGTTAGTCCATGTTGACTTATGGGGACCATATAACACTGTATCATAATGTGGGGCTAGATATTTCTTAACCTTGGTAGATGATTATAGTAGAGCAACTTAGAACCAAACTTATTTCATTCTATCCGCCTCCATAAACCTTGTTCCAGTCCTCTATGCCTAAGAAATTTTGGGGATATTCTATTCTTATAGCTACCTATATTTTAAACAAACTACCCACCCCCATACTAAATTGGAAATCTCCTTATGATGTGTTACATGGAAAGGTATCAGATTACTCCATATTAAGGGTTTTCAGATGTTTATGCTTTGCAATCAATACCAATCCTCACAAGTCAAAATTTGATGCTAGGACTTAGAAGGGTGTTTTCCTAGGATACATTTCAGGATAAAAATTCTACAAAATATATCTTCTTACTTCTACCACCATATGTATCTCTAGAGATGTTATTTTTCATGAATCTATATTTTCATTTCAAGTCAAAACTCAACCTACATTTTCTCCCATTCCCTTACTCATTATACCTGAATGTGATGGTATCATACATGACATCACCTCATCCCTTCCTAAGTCATCACCCCAATCATCACCTCCAACTACCTTACCTATTCTTTCCTCCCCTTCCTTAGATAATACATATACCCAAATTCCTTTTGTAACACTCGGCACTTTTTCGATATCGGATTTTGAATTTTCGATCGGAATATTCAATGAATATTCAGAAACCGAGCCAAAATTGTGATTAGAGACTAAAATATTAAGTTATAAAAGTTAAAAGACTAAAATGAAAAATATAAGGACTAAAAATTAAGGGATTAAAGTGAAGTTAGCTAGGGCTAGCTTGAAAATTCAGGTTCGGTCGTCAAACTTAAGGATTCAACCGCTGAAACCCATTGGCCACCTCCACTATAAATAGTGGAGGCAGCCGGCTAAATGGGAGTTTGACACCATTTCAATTCTCTCAATACTCTCTCAACTATAACATCTCACTCACGAGATTGAAGGTCCCCAAAACATTAAGCAACATTGATAAAAGTTGAAGTTAAAGAGAAAGTGAAACAAGAAACGAAGTTGGAAAGGAAGGTAAAGTGGGAAGAAGCAAAGTCAAGGTTTCCAGCAAGATCAAGCCAAAATTCATGTTAGATGTGGTTAAAATTAAGGTTTAAAGTTATGTGGTGCATGAATCAAACACATGCATGAAAGTTAGATATACTTATAAGATGGAAAAGTTAAAAAATTTAACAAATTGGAAGTGAACCTCCAGTATTGAAAGAACTATGATTTAGATGATTTAAATAGTTAGGATTTGTGTATAAGACACAAAATAATAAAAATATGATATTGCATGTCATGGATTTGTGGAAATTGAATGATAGGGCAAGTTTGAGTTTATGTAAGAATGTGAAACATTGATGAAATTGATGGAAATTGAGTTGCATGTTGATAAATTGAAGTAAGATGATGTTGTTGAAGTAGATGGATTAGAACTGATGTTTTAGAAGTGTTTAATTGAACTTTTGACAGGTTTTAGCATGTTAAACATGCAAGAACCGAGGTTTTAGCCTCTGGCAAAGCCAAAGTTCGATGGCCTAAAATGAAGGTTCGGCTGCCAAAACTGGGGTTAGTTAAGCCAAGACTTAAAGGGCAAGATGAAACCCAGTTTTGGCCCCCGAAAGTGGACTTTCGACTGTCGAAACTGGGGGCAAAAGTAATTTGCGACAGCCGAACCCTGCTGCCGAAAATTTACTTTCGCCTATGTCTGGGGACTTTAGGCCACCGAAAGTGCCCGACTAAAGTCTTTTGTCAAGCAATTTCAACCTAAATTGCTTGAATGTTTCCATATTATGTTATGTTATGTAAATTGAGATTTATGAGATTATTTTAAGTATGTTTTAGTGTCAAATTAAGTCTCTAATCCGAAGTCCGAAATACAGGAACGGACCTCAAATTCAGAGACATTAGTGAGGAATCAGGAATTCGTCAATACGTCAGTTTCCAGTGAGTAAATACTAACTCTATATTTTACGATACAGATAACAAAATGTTTACGGCATATTCATGCATCATAGATATGTTTGGATATTTGCATTAAAATACGAAATATATTACATTACATTATTACATGATATGTGAAGGGTAATATTAGATGACCCTCAATCCCATATGTTTACGTATGTTATGCCCCATGAAAAAATGTCCCTTGGAATACTCTTGGAAATGTATTGTGTATATCCATCGGAATGTCCTTCAGGACGTACCTCAGATCGACCCTCAGAAAAGTTATCCCTCAGAAGAATTACCAGAGAATACATGTGTGAATACTCGAATTTTGAGGTTCAGAAAGCCCATTTTCATGGATTGTAAAACAGCCCAGCTCGCTCGGCACCCGACATAAAGTCATTCCGGAGATATATCAATATGGTAACTGCCTTCGCCAGCGGCCAGCCGCCGGTGGTTTGGACTGCTCTCGCTAGAACGTCGTGAGATACCCAAAGATATCTTCGGAATAATTTTCGGAGGTATGGAACTCATAAAAAAGCCTTGGAACGAAAACTGAGCAAAAAGACAGATTCCGGCAACCGCAACCGCAGGCCACCGTGGTTCCCACCGCGAGCCTAGCCACGGCCATGACCGCAGGCCCATACTGCGACCATGACCGCAGGCCCATACTGCGACCATGACCGCGGCCCACTGCGGTTACAACCGCCGAAATGCCTAATTTTGCCTATAAAAGGCAGTTTTCAGCATGGTTTTCGGTATACCTGCCTTGAGTTTTCGGCGATCACTCTCCCTCCTCGCTTCTTGCGATTCTTTACTGCTTTTCTGCATTCATACATAGCATTTTTGTTTGAGTTTTGATCACCTTAAGTTAATCTTTAATTGGAGATCAAGCAAGCTGAAG
>CAOGCB010747852.1:0-15172 GCA_948266635.1 Cnidoscolus chayamansa
TAAACAGTGCCCCGATTTTACTGTTCATGTGAGCCCTAATTCCAGTTTTCACTCTTAGTTGTTTCTACCATTTCATAAATCTTAGGGCATTTGATTCAAATGTTTAGGTTAGTCTTTCCTCACCCTAACTTGTGAGATATACTTAAGTGTATTATGCTCTAACCCTAATCTCCATTCATTTGAGAGTTAATTACAAAGAGCATTAGAGAGTAGGAAGGATGTGTAGCACTAACCTCTTTGAAGATCTCTCCCTTCTCCCTTTTCTTCCCTTTCTCTTCTGTCCTTTCCTTCCTTCCCTCTCTCTCCCGTGGCTCTCTCCTCTAGCTGCTGGAAGTGTCTTCTTTTTGGTGTTAAGTGTGGTAAATGTCTCTCTTAGAGGGCTATTTATACTACTTTTCTTCACAAATGAAAATTTTGCCCTTCCCTTCATTTATTAACTCTTGTCTTCCCATTTTAACTCTACTTTATATCTCATTTACCTTTAAATCATTTACTCAATTAAATTCACTCATTTGTGACCCTACACTCGAATCGCCTCGGTTTCCGGGCCAATCATCATATAATGAAATGCATGATACTACCCGGCCCACCGGTCGGATGTTACATGAACAGTGTTTCCTCAATACACAGAAATTAGCCAAGCTAGATTTACTATCTAATATCATTAGTTGTCTGTGAACAGTAGCATGAACAATACATCTTTTATAGTTAGAAATTAGCTAAGCTAAATTCACCTTCAATTATCATAATTGATTAAATCAGCTCTTTCAGATAAGGATAGAACTTTTATTGAAAATACTAAGCCACATCTTAGATATAAGTTTAGAGCAATAACTTAAAAATTCAAGAAAAGTCAAAAGTGACCAATTCACCTCCTCTTAGTCACTCAACCTTGGGACAACATCCGTCATGGTATCACATTTGAGCTACCCGATGTTTTTCGGTACGTCCTGCATACTTGTGAAAAGTGGGGTTAAAAATGGGTAAGCTATTTTGAAATAGCTTTAAGAGTAGATATAGAAAACATATACGTCAAACATACTTTCATGCTCGTGAACATGCAACATCGTCAAATATTTCACCATATGTAATACTGTCATCAAGATCCCTAGGTAAGTTCTAATTGGCATAGCCATATTTCGGGAACTACTCGAACATAAATATGCGCCAAGAAGCTCCTTTCAGTTATCTGGGAATTACCATAACATAAACATACATAGATACCCTATAACATCCCAAATATCTCTAGTGCTTCTTTCGTGGGACAGTCCATGGTACATCCCAAAGGATATGCCAAAATGGACAACATAACATATTTGAGGGACATTCCTAGGGATATCATCCATCGTTACCATAAAACATAACATACGGGATCATGGGTCGTTCAATACTACCTTTCACATGACATGTAATCAATGCAATGCAACATATCTCGTGATCTAATGCAAAACAACTTGTAATAGCCGTGATTCATGAGCATGCCGTAAAATATACGTTTTTGTATCATAAAAACATTTTAGTTTATATCTACTCACCTGAAAACTTAAGCGTAATTGACGAATCCTCGGTTCGTCGCTATTGTCCTTGATTTTTAGAGTCTGATCCAATATTACGGACTTCATATTAGAGACTTATCATTAACTTAAAAATATACTTAAAACATACCTTAAACTCTCCATAGTACACGACATAAATATAGCATAATTAATCTTAGCAATTTAAATTAAAAATTACTGGATAAAAGACTTTCGGCAGTAGGTTCGGCGGCCTAAGGTCCTTTGTACAGATATGAAAGTCTTTGTTTCGGCAACAAATTTGATTGCCACAAGTTTCATGTGGCATCAGTTTCGTTTGCCAAAAGTCCCACCTTCGGTGGCCGAAGTTGGACTTTTCCTTTCTCTATTGAGCTGCTTCCAGTTTTGGCAGCCTAAACCCCCATTTAGGCCGTCGAACCTGGGTTTTGGCAGTAACTAAAACCTTGGTTCTTGCATAATTTCATGCCCAAAAACCTACCAATTTCAACTCAATTAATTTCTATACATTATAACATATCAACATCGACTTAGCTAAACTTAATTCAACTACATGCAATCCACATTCCATCATTTACATGTATTTAACATTTTCTCATAAACCTCTATAAACCTAAACCTTTGATTCTCCCTGATTATTTTCATATATTCATTTTGTGTATTCTTCTATCGTCTTTTAATTACATTTTAACATGCATAACTTCATCTTTAGTTCATCATTTTGTCATTTATCTATTTTTCTCTATATTCTTCAATTTAACCTAAACTTTACTTAAATTCATTTACATGTTTCATTTCTATCACTAAATCATCATATACCATTTAAACTAACTTGATTTGATTACTTAAACTTGTTGAAACTCTTGGCTTGAACCTCTTAAACTTGTTGGAACTCTTAGCTTGAACCTTTTTCATCAAGTTCTTCCAAGCTTTCCCTTCCTTTGAACCTTTAGCTTTTCCTTTAACCTTTTTCTTTAACTTTAACTTAATTCAATTCTTGTTTCAATTCTCTTAAAGTTTTTGTGTAGTTAGAGAGGATTTGAGAGAAGATGAGGAGGAGTTACAAATGTTTGCCAAAACTCCTTCCTTCGCCAGCTGCCTCCACTATTTATAGTGGAGGAGGCAACATGGGTTTGACAGTCAATCCTTTGAGTTTAGCGACCAAACTTGACTTTTTCAAGTTAGCCATAGCCAAACTTCACTTTACTCTCTTAACTTTTTCTTCTTTTCATTTTAGTCCTTATATTTTACATTTAGTCCTTTAACTTTTATAACTTAACATTTTACTTTCCAAACAATATTCCAGCCTGATTTCCAACTATTCCACAAATATTCCAGTCCGGGATTCAGAATTCACAGCAGGAATATATTGGGTGTTACATAGAGTTTGAAATTGCAGAAAATATCACCAATGTTAAGCAACTTGTGAGGATTCTAGACACCCAAATCAGGAAATAAAGGAACAAAGAGATACATATGGTAAAAGTGTTGCAGAACCATCACAATGTAGAGGAGTGTACCTGGGAAACTAGGGAATATATGGTTCAGCCTTACCCCTATCTATTTTACAACTAAGGGTCTTATATGAGAAATATGTGTCCTCATGATGAGATGTACAAAGTGAAAAAGTCGTGATGTTATGAATGAAATGATGTATTTATGAAATGTTGAGTGATGTCATGTGCTATAGATTGTTTTATGTGTGAAACGTATGTAGGATGAACATTAAGGACAAATGTTCTTAAAGGGGGGAAGAATGTCACACCTGGCACTTCTCCATTATCAGAATTTAGATTGCTGGGATAGAATACTCTCGAAATATTTAGAAATCGGGTCAAAAAAGTGAATAAGGGTTAAAAATGTAATGAATAAATTTATTAAGGACTAAAATTTGAAAATAAAATGTTAAAAGATGCTAAAATAATAGAATGGAAAATGAAATGTATATAGGGACAAAATGGTAAAATGGCGAGAAATATAGACTTTGAACCAAACCGGCGATTCGATATCCATGTTAAAGAAGGGAGGGCCACGGCAGGAGATGGCTTCTTCATAGAAACCATCTCCAATAAAGCCACATTGTGCCTAAAATCCCTCCAAAGTGTAAAAGCTCACCGGATTAAGTTTAAGAAGAGAAGGAGGCGTGGATCCACCAAGAAACAAAAATGAAACCATAAGTTTAAAGTGAGCAAGCTTTAACCGAATTGAAATAAACACACTGACAGGAGACACTTGAAGAATCAAGCTTTCCTTCACCAATTTCCTTCAAAACATGTTAGTTAGCCTTCTTCCAACTTGATTTGGGGTAGATAGGTGAAAAACATGAGGATTTGAAACAATGTAGGTGGGTTGCATGATTTCAAGTATGATTCCTAATCCTTTGATGAAATGGGTTATGTCAGTTTTAAGCTGATAAAATGAGATGAAATGCATGTAAATGAGTTAGTAGACAATAATTATGGGATTGCATGTCAATTTTGATGAAATTTGCAGAAAATGTTGAAAATGAGAGATGATGAACAATGATAGGCATCAAATGTTATTGTTTGATGCAATGTAGGTGTTAGAATGATGTTATTAAGGTTAGATGAGGTTGTTTAAGATTAAATGAGATGTTTCCAAGTGAAAATATGCATGAAAATGAATTTGGATGTATAGAAACATGTAGGAGCAGGTTTTGACTTTTAGGAAAAACCTAGTTTCTGGTCATTGGCATGATATTCTGATCACCATGAAACTAAACTTTTGGACCGAGTCATATGGATGACCGAAGGGTAAACCGAGGATTTTATGACTAAAAAAGAATAAATAAATGAATAAAGAATAAAGAATAAGTGAATAGTAGCCGAGACATTTGATTGACTTGGTCAACAAAATGATTTGACAAAGGCAAAAATGAAGGTAGCTAAAAGGTGCTACCAAGGGATTTCCTCAACTTGGTAATAGAAAAATACTGAAAGGAATGATGAGATTTGAGACATTAGTTGACTAGGTCAACATGATGACTCGGTAGTCAATGAATGCAACTAAGACATCCATATGACTAAGTAAAGTAAGATGGTACTGAAGGATACTTGAATAGTATCACTTGGTACAAAGTTATGGTTAAGTACTAAGGGGTGCAGTCAGGACATCAGGGAAATAACTCGGAAAGCATAGGAGAGTGAAAGGATATCACTCAGTTTCCAACTGTAGTATCTAGGGTAACTGGATAGTAACTCATAAATAAAGAAATAATACATGGGAAAGTGTGAGAATATTTCTTAAAGTATAGAGAGGGTGTGTATATGTATTGTCTCTAATCCAAAGCCCGTCAATGTAGGGCCGGACTCAGGAAATTAGAGGGAACAATAGATTGAATTATTGTGAAGATGCAATTTTTCGAGTGAGTAGATGCTAACTACTTTAAAATGTATGACACAAAAATCATTTTACAGCATATGCATGCATCATGATGTTTAGGTTGCTTGCATTAGCTTCACAGTAAATGTTGCATTGCATATATGTTATATGATATGTATAATTGGGTGAGTATTAGATGAGCTATAGACTCACTATATGATGAATTGACAGAATGAAATGTAAGGTATAAGCAACCAAGTCGGCTGAAAGGAGCCCCTTAGCACCAGTATATGGTAAGACTAAAATAGTCGAAGGGAGCTTTTTGGCGCTATACTTAATGGTAAATGAAGGTCTGATGGTATGCTTTGGCTGCCCGAATCATTGGCCTGGGGGTATTATTCGACTATCCAGATTTAACATTAATGAAGTCTTGGGGAGTTGGTTCGGTAATTGGGCATCAAAGTCTATGGGGACAGATTCACCTTACTTGCAAAGTTATGTGAAATGTTTGTAAATGATGCATTACACTAGCATGAAAGTGAATGATTTTATGAATATTGTTCTTTTATGTCTACTCACGAAGCTATTTCACAATAGCTCACACCCATTTTATGCCCATTCCCCTTTACCCATTTTTTATAAGGTCGAGATGATAACTTAGAAAGATGGATCCAGACTGAGTATGTAATAGTTGTCATTGCCCTAGTTGATGAAAATAATAGAACATGTAATAGATGAACATAACTAGTACATTAGACTTAGTATTGTATGTTCATTGTATTTATGTTATTGTGGTGATGGAGTGTAATTGCTCTCATATGATACTTAGACTAATGTGGTTATGAATGCAAGCTTTACACATATGATGATGATATATTATGGATGTATATGCATATATAGATAGAAATGTGATGATCATAATGAACGATAATATGATAAAATGAACCGTAAGAAAAACGAAGAAACACAAAAAATTAGGACATAGAAATGACGTAGGATGATATGTAGACTTGTTATGATTTTGATTAGCTTTGAGTGATCATAATTCTAACGTCGGTAGCGGTTTGATATAGCCGGGTTGTTACAGTTTACCGATAAAATGTTATAGTTATATTTTCAATTATTTTTATAGTGAATATTGAGAATTAAATTTGAATATCTCATCATTAAAGTCTTTTTATAAAAGTAAGAGTGATTAGGATTAAAGTTAAGAAATAAGAGATTTTATATTTAAGTCCATTAATGTGGGATTCATGATTTTAGATAAAGTCTTTAATCCAAAGTGAACAATGATCCTGCTTTACTAAAAAAACATAAATTCCAGGCGTGTTTACTTTAATTGTTAGATATAATTATATTACATATACCGAGGATTAATAACTAATCAAATTGTATGGAAATAGAAATATATATAATTAATTAATTTTTTTATAAGTTTAAAAATGTTTTTATGTATATAAAATATATTTTTTATCATATAAAATAAAATAAAATAAAAAAAAGCATTATAACTTGCTTAATATTATTAGAATTATTTATAGTATTATTTATCAATTTATTATTCATTATTAAGTTTACTAAATTCTGAACTGATTGTGTAATTACATTTACCCATATCGAGATAATTAAGAAACTCCCATGCATATTAAGCTTTTATTGTGTAATTGTGCAATCTCTATAGTTCAGAATTTAATCCTAATTTTTAAAATTAGGGTAAACTTTTTTAAAGTTGAGATTTTTTTTATAATTTTTCCTAAAAAATTATAAGTTTTTATTCCTAAAAATACTACTTAACAATAATTCTCTAAATTATTGTAGAAAAAATAAAATAAAAATAAAACTAGTAATTAAAGAAAACGTGATGCCATCTTGATTAGTCTTTCATAATATGATTCATATGATAATAATAAAACAATAGGAGGCCACATGCATGGCCACCACCCTTTCAGTGGATCATGGACTAAGGGATATTTTTTTTTATATTCCGTCGTCGTTTTTTGACCAAAAGAATATATATATACTAGTAACAGCTCCAACATGCATCATTTCTAAGGAATCTGACTATATTATTATATATCATCACCACCACTCCACCATTCTCTACCCTTGCCACTCCAATTTCTTTGCTCAATGCCTACGCGTATATATATCCATTAAGTTAATATCTAGCAGAGAACCAAAACAAAATAAAGTTAATATCTAGCAATTTCTTCATAGTAATATTCTCGTTGATCGCATATCAAATTCTATCCATCTACCACTTTAATAGCTAGATGATGGCATATCAAATCTCCTCTTTCAAGAATAGTTTCAACGTGACAATTGGTGCTTAATTGGATGTTTACATCAATTAGTGAATCACTGTTGCCACAAATCATTGGATTACAAACAACAATCAAAGTTTATTCTAAACTTTAAATCATTTTTGGTATTGGGTCATACACAGATTCAAACAACTCAAACATCTCTCACATGCCTCAAACTAAATTGATTCATATATGCATAATTAAAATATCCTTTGGTATGTTCCTCAGATGTAATACGTTGAGACCTTAGGATCTTCCTAGGACCTATATGTTATGTTATGTATATGGTAAGTCCGTAACTGGCCGAAAGAAGCTATTGTAGCGCATATGAGTACCTGAAGGAAGTAGCTAGCTCATAAGGTATTCGGGTGGTTCTAAAAAGATGGCTTGCCAATTAGAACTGATCTAGGAATTTTTTGTGACAATATAACCTTATGTGAATTGTTTGAAGGTGATGCATTACACATCACGACAACAAATGTTTTTACGTATGTTTTTCTGTATCTTCTTACTAGGCTATTCAAATAGCTTACATTTTTTGTATCCCTCACCTATCCCCTCTCCCCATACCTTTTTTCACAGGTTATGCAGGAAGAATGGAAGTCACAAGGTAGAGTGCACGTGTCCCGATAGTGATAATATTGTTTGCCTTTAGGATTAATGTTAAGTTAATGAATATGATTTCATAATCTCATGTAATGTTAAATGTTTATGTTAAGATTATGTTACATATGTTTATATCCACCATATTTATGTGTACATGTATAATGTAAGACACTTATACTAGGAATTTAAGTATTTCTTATGTTACTATTGTACCAAAATTTTTTTATTATGCATGAGATTATATGTTAATATATGTCATCTATGTAATGTTAATGTTTACGACTTGTTAGGGTTTCAGTCACCTTCGAGTGGTCAAGATCCTAACATCGATGGCGGTCTGAGAAGGCGGACTGTTACACAATCACTTCTTTAACTTAGTTAACCTAAATGAAAGTTTATACTTATTTGACTTAAAAGAAAATTAAGTTTATATAAAGAAGGTTAAGTTTATATTATTTGATACTTGTGAAGAGAATTTCATAGGCTAAATAACTGCTTGATTTCAACTCCTAATAGTAGAGGCGGATACACAATATTCTATGATACTTTTTTTTTATTGATTTTAGCCTTTATTGTGTCTGAAGTAACGTGGCAAATTGATTGGAGATGAGCATAATTATCCCACCATCTTTGAATTATCCCACACGAGTTAGAGCTGGCGATTGTAATCTTTATACTAATATATAGAGACACTACTTGTATGAATAAACGTGAATAAACGTGCTAGAATTATATCACTCATAAAATTTTAAAGAACATCTTATAATTTTGGGAGTTGAATTTGGATAGCGAAATGGATGGGAATTCTTATAGATAATGACTACAATATTCTCTATCATGGTAGTTAATGCCAATATAGTGGTAGATTTATTAAGAAGAAAATCTTTTAAGTATTTTGGTTAAGGAGAGGAGATTGTTGATCTAAGAAAGCTAGTTTAGGGTTTAGTTCTAGCTATCTTGAGTGCATTCTTAGCCCTTTTTATGACATGATTGGTTCTCAAAGATAAAATTAGAGCTATAAAAAATTAAGAATCTACAATGCATACAAAAATGGAGACCGGTGATAACCATCCCAAATTATTGACCAATCATATCCTAAACTACCCACCATCATTTTCCATAAATACCAACCAAATGAAGCAAGATAGAGAGAGATTTTGACAGTAAAAAACTCAGAAAAAAACCTTTGTCCATAATAGGCGAAAGTCATTCTAGTTGGTCAAGTCCAGAAGCATATCAAAAGATCCCTCGAGGTGTGACGCCCTCTAGAGGTTGACGAGTGATTTTTCTAATCTTCTTCTTGTTCTAAGGTCTTTTGTATGTTGATTTTTATTTTCTTTAAGCAAATCAACATTGCAAGGATGTTGGGTTCTTATTGAATGAGAATTTTCTTAAAGTTATGTTGTTGATTCTTTGATTGAATTGTTGCTGGATGAGTTTATTCTCAGAAGGAAATTAAATAATCCATATCAATAAGATAACATTTGCTTTAAACATGATAATGTGTGAAGTAAAGTACATGAAACATCATTAACTTAATTTAATAAGCATTAACTTCAACTTGTTGCAATAATCAAAAGACAAGCCTTAGGGTTAATTCTTGTTAGAATAAGGAATTTGATACATATAGAAATATATGTAAGGAATAGCTTTAACTTATACCGATAGGTTGGTTAAAAATACCATAATGTATTTAAGGAAAGGGAATTTCATAAAAATCCAAGTTTTGGTTAATGAAAAAATTATTTTGGCATGATCAAACTCTTGAATTGCATTGCTGTATCTCTTGATTAATTTAGATTAACAATTAATTTAGTTAATTAATACTAGAAGTAGATAAACAAAAATGAATTATTGTATTGTTGTAAACATGAAATGAGAACGAGTAATAAGTGGACCTAACCCATTCCTCGTAGGAACGAATTTAATATTACTACGTTGCGATCTATATACTTGCGGGTAAACAAGCAATAAGTTTTTTGCACCATTGCCAGAGAGCGGTGTTTTGTCATTTGTGAAAAAAAATTCTTATGTGTGATTTGCAGTGTTGTTTTATTATTATTTGTAAAATTAGGTTGTTTTATTTTGTTTGTATCAAATGGTAATTACAACCTTTTGGTAGGAACATTGATTCATCATTTTGAATGCCAAGCACTAGGTCTTCAAATAAAGAATTAGAGGAGTATCATCCGGAGATTGAGAAATTTTTGTTGAGTCAGAAAAAGAAAAAGAAAAAATGAAGTTCAGGAATAATTAATGAACCAAATCCACCACAGCCACAACAAAGGTTGATGGATTATGTCATTCTGAGCTTTAATGGTTCACAATAAGGAGTTGTCCAACCACTGGTAAATGCTAATCAATTTGAAATCAAGCCTGCATAGTTGCAAATGATCCAAAATAGTGTACAATTCTATGGATTACCTAACAAGGACCCCAACTCTCATATAGCTAGTTTCCTAGAAATCTGTGACACCTTCAAGGTAAATTCAGTACTAGCGGAAGCCATCAAGCTTCGACTTTTTCCTTTCACACTGAAGTATAAAGCCAAGGCTTGGTTAAACTCGCTGCCACCGAATTCGATCACTACTTGGGAGCAATTAGCCCAAGCCTTTTTATCCAAATATTTTCCATTAGCAAAGACTGCCAGACCTATTAAAGAAATAACTTCTTTCACCCAACATGATAATGAGTCATTGTATGAGGCATGGGAGAGGTATAAGGAACTTCAAAGAGTCTGCCCACACCATGGCCTTCCCCAAAACATATTGATCTAAACATTCTACAATGGAGTGAATCCTACTACAAGAGGTACCATAGATGCTATGGCAGAAGGTTCGTTGATGAAGAAAACAACAAATGATGCATTTGATTTGTTGGAGGAAACGGCGAGCAACAACAGCATGTGGCCAACTGAGAGGGCCCAGGTAAGTCGTGTTAACTCTATTCAAGCTTCTTCTTCTTCAAATTCTGGAAAGAAAGTGCATGAGTTAGATTCCTTAACTATTATGCAAGCACAAATTTCTACTTTAGGTCATAAAATTGATAACTTAAATATGCATAAATATACCGCTCTTAGTTGTGAAAATTGTGGTCAATTGGGGCATGTATCTAGTGAATGCAATTATAGTCATCCAAAGACGAAGGAACAGGTGAACTATGTCCACGGACAAGTTCACAATAATCCCTATTTGAATAACTATAATTCTGGATATAAGAATTATCCTAATACATCATGAAGGAACAATGATAACCCGGAACGGGGAAATCAAGTCAATCAACCACATGATAGGATAGGTCATCTGACAAATAAAATTGACAAGTTTATAAATGGGATTAATTTGAGAATGAATAGTCAAGATGAAAATTTTAAGTGGTTAGAAAAAAAAGTTTGACCAACTTTTCAAGAATCATTCTTCATATATACATAATTTGGAAGTACAAGTACGGTAGCTTGCCACTACTATTCCATCACGCGGGATGGAAAATTTTCCTAGCAATACTGAAAAGAACCTTAGGGAGAATGTAAGTGCCGTTGTGCTAAGAACTAGAAAAGTTTTAGAAAATGTAGCTCCTTTATGCTAATATTGTGAATTCTGACTATGTTGAGCCGATTTTGGAACCGAGCAAGGAAGAAAATTTTGCAGGGACAAAAGAAAAGGACAATGCAAAAGTTTTACAACCGAGGCCATATTTTTCGCAAAGACTCAAGAAGCAAGAACAAGATAAGCAATTCTTGAACTTTATTAACAAATTGAAAAATGTGCATAACAATATGTCTTTATGGAAGCCATTACACAAATTTCAAACTACGAAAAATTTCGTAAAAATTTAATTTCAAAGAAACGTAGTTGGGAAGATGTGTCAACGGTAGCATTAACTGAAGATTGTAGTTCTATAATCTTTAGCAAATTATCTACTAAACTTAAGGATCTCGGGAGTTTTACCATACCATGTAGGTTAGGTGAGGTAGACTTCCCGAGGTGCCTTTATAATTTGGGAGCAAGCATTAATTTGATGCCTATATTCGTTTTTAAAAGGTTAAGTTTAGAAGATGAAATGAAACACACCAATATGGTGTTACAACTTGCAGATCAATCTATTAAAAAACCTTATGGTATTATTGAAGATATGCTTATTAAAGTTGATAAATTTATTTTGCCATCTGATTTTGTAATGCTTGATTTTATGTATGATAAGAACTGTCCACTCATTTTAGGTAGACCATTCATGAATACTAGTAGAGCATTAGTAGATGTATCAAAAGGGAAAGTAATCCTTAGGATAGGAGAGAATACCTTTGAATTTCATATGGACAAAGCCATGAAGTATCCTATGGATGAAGGCATTTGGATGAGAATTGATGCAATTGATGCATGTGTAAGTGAAATGTTTGCATTAGAGGAGGATGTTGAAAATGAGAGTGAAAATGAGGATGGTGAAGTAGAGCATGTAAGACCGAAATTATTACTTAGGGAGGATGGACCTTTACCTCCATTAATTGAACAACCACCAATATTAGAACTTAAAGAATTACCTAGTCATTTGAGATATGCATTTCTAGGAAAAGATCACACACTTCCAACAATCATTTCTAATAAGTTGACCAAAGATCAAGAAAACGAGTTGCTAAACATTATTCGAAAAAGGATTAAGAGTATAGGATGGCAGATTTCTGACCTTAAGGGTATAAGTCTTAATTGCGTAATGCATCATATTCATTTAAAAGAGGGCTATATACCTAGGGTAGAGAGATAAAGGAGGCTTAATTCTAACATGAATGAAGTAGTGAAAAAGGAAATCATAAAACTATTAGACGCAGGGATAATTTACCCAATTTCGGATAGCCAATGGGTTAGTTCGATCCAATGTGTTCCTAAGAAAGGGGAGATGACTGTCGTGAAAAATGAAAATGGTGAGCTAATCCCTACTAGGACCACTACGGGTTGGAGGGTATTCATAAATTATAGAAAGCTTAATTCAGCTACAAGGAAGGATCACTTTCCGTCGCCATTTATAGATCAAATGTTAGAACTGATAGCAGGTCATGCTTTCTATTGTTTTATAGATAGATACTTGGGATATTTTCAGATTTTTACATTTCCAAAATGATCAGGAGAAAACTACATTCACTTGTCCCTTTGGTACATTTGCGTATAGATGCATGCCATTTGGATTATGTAATGCTCCTGCAACGTTTAAACGTTTAAACGTGTTTATGGATGATTTTCCGGTTTATGGTAATTCTTTTGAAAGTTGTTTAAGAAACTTAGATTTAGTACTATCAAGATGTGAAAGTGCTAACTTAGTTCTAAATTGGGAGAAATGTCACTTTATGGTTGATAAAGGGATTGTATTAGGGCATAAGATTAGTAAGGATGGGATTCAAATGGATAGAGCAGAGATAGACATAATAGAAAAGTTACCTCCCCTACAATGGTAAAGGGAATTAGGTCTTTTCTAGAACATGAAGGATTCTATAGATGATTCATAAAAAAATTTTCTGTTATTGCTAAGTCGTTAACTAATTTGCTGGTAAAAGATATTCCATTTGATATTTCTCAAGATTGTTTAACAACCTTTAATACTTTAAAGCATGCATTAGTGAGTGCACCAATTATGGCAAAACCTGATTGGGAATTACCTTTTGAAATCATGTGTGATGCTAGTGATGTTGCTATTGGTTGTGTGTTAGGCCAAAGACGTGATAAGAAATTGCATGTGATATATGTTTTGAATAATACTAAAATGAATTATACAACTATGGAAAAAGAAATGTTGGTTGTAGTTTATGCATGTGATAAGTTCAGATCGTACTTATTAGGATCCAAGGTTATAATCTATACAGATCATTCTGCGTTGAAGTATTTGTTTGCTACAAAAGATGTAAAACCACATCTTATTAGATGGGTGTTGTTATTGCAAGAATTTGATATTGAAATTAAGATAAAAAGGGATCTGAAAATTTGGTAGCTGATCATTTGTCACATTTAGAGGATGAACAAGGACCAATAGGTGAGTCTACGGATATTAATGAAAGTTTCCCAGATGAAAATTTGATGTTAGTGCAACATATGTACACACCATGGTATGCTGATATTGCAAATTTTCTTACTTCTAATATAATACCTCCTGACATGACTTATTTACAAAGGAAAAAGTTATTTTTGGATGTCAAAATTTTTTTGTGGGATGAACCATTTTTATTTAAGATATGTGTGGATGGTATGATTAGGAGATGTGTAGGGGAAACCGAGATAACAAGTATATTGAAGCACTGTCACTCAAGCCCATATGGAGGACATCATGGTACTAATAAAACAGCCGCAAAGGTGTTGGAGAGCGGATTTTATTGGCCTATATTATTCTATGATGCATGAATATTTGTTTCTCATTGTGACAGGTGCCAAAGAGTAGGAAACATAAGCCAAAGAGACGAGATGCCCTTATCAAACATACTAGAAGTGGAGATATTTGACATATGGGGAATCAACTTTATGGGACCATTTCCTACTTCGCAAAATAAAAGTTATATCTTGGTGTCCGTAGACTATGTATCAAAATGGGTGGAAGCATAAGGTTGCGTAAGTAATGATGCTACGACTATGGTAAAATTTTTGAAAGTATTGTTTGCATGAATTGGTGTTCCAAGGGCAATCATAAGTGATGGAGGTACGCATTTTCTGAATAAATCTCTTGAGAGTCTTTTAAGACAGTATGGCTTACATCATAAAGTCTCTACCCCATATCATCCCCAGACTAGTGGATAAGTAGAGATATCAAATCGGGAACTTAAATGGATTCTAGAGAAAACTGTTAATTAGTCCCATAAAGATTGGTCCATGAAGTTAGATGATACACTTTGGGCTTACCGTATGACATTTAAAACACCGATCGGGATGTCGCCCTATCATCTAATTTTTGGAAAGGCATGTCATCTTCCAATAGAACTAGAATATAAAGCATTTTGGCAATTAGAGCTTTGAATTTTGATTTAGCTAAAGTAGGGATGAAAAGGAAATTGAAATTAAATGAACTTGATGAAATAAGATTGTTATCATATGAGAATGCCAAGTTATATAAGGAAATAACTAAAAAATGGCATGACTCAATTACTAGAATCAAGTCATTTAAGATAGGAGACAGAGTATTGTTACGAACGGATTGGGCCTAGGAGTTTAGGCACCTAAATTGATAAAATTAATAAAGAAATGAGATAAAATAGATATAAATACAAAGGAAACAAATGGAAGTAAATTAAATGAAAACATAAAAGAAGAGAAATGAAAATAAATAAGGAAATAAGGGAAAATAAATGAAATGAAATAGAAAATAGAAATAGAAATAAAAAAAAAAGAAAAGAGAAAAGAAAAGTAAATAAAAGAA
>CAOGCB010748205.1:0-11292 GCA_948266635.1 Cnidoscolus chayamansa
TTATAGATGGGTGGATAAGTTCTCTTATTTTCTTATTCTATTTTATATATATTATTTTAATTTTATAAAACATTAATTAAAATACAAATATATTTGCACTTATGTGTCAGTCTCCTGCTTCTCTTCAAATAATAAAAAAAAAAACAAATATACTTAAAACAAAACAATGATTTATTTTATTGTCACTCAACACTTAAAATATAGATTAGTTTTACGGATTTTTATCATATGATGTCAGCGGGGCCCATTTTGAAGACGACAGTGCCTTGACTAGCGATGAGCAAGCGGTTCGCGGTTGAAACTTTTGAATCGTTGACCTGAAATTGCCCCTTCTAGCTTCTTGCAAATTCCCCAAAATATCCTTGTCTTCCCACTTGTAAACCCGCCAAATAATCTTTCTTAATTTTCAATACGTCGTCGAATTAGGAAGAGAAAATAAAGAACATGATAAGGGTACTTCTGGTAATTAAAAAAAATTCCACAGGCAAGCTAAGCTAAGCAAAGCAACTGTTAGAAGCAAGCTCTTGTAAACTGCCAAACGCCAAGTTCACGTTCTGCTACCGACTTAATACTCCAGAAATCGTTTGATTCGTACTATAAAGACAAAATCGAAACGACACAAGGTTGATTTCTTCTATTCACTGTTCTTTCTCTTTGTGTATCTAACATTTTTTTTGTAGAATTTCTTGCACTTGATTCTCTGATTTGCTTCATTAATTGCTTTCCTAGGGTTTCTTTGTATATCCATTTGTGTTTATTGAGCTTATAATTGGGAAACAATGCGGAAAATTTTCTTTTTATCTGGATTTCCTTTTGTAGTATTGTTTAATTACTTTTGAGAGTGTCATCCGGCTGTAACTTCCTGCACTTGTCAATATGTTTGTATCATTGAAGGTTTTGCATGGTTTTGTAGTCTAATTTATGTTGTATGTTTTAGATTTTATAGTTAATTCTCTTTCTCTAGTTGCAAATGATTAAGTATATGCCTTGTGCTTGGTGCAGTTCAGGGATTGATTGGTTATCTATCATATGGTATTGAGAGTGCTTTCACAAAATGCTGGTCTCTGCTCTTCTAACATCTTTGGGGATAAATTCCAGTCTCTGTGTTTTATTCTTCGTATTGTACTCCATTATGAGCAAGCAACCAAGTTATTACGAAGTTTATGTACCACGCTTGTTGGATAAAGGAAATTCTAAACGGAGAAGTCATTTCAACCTAGAAAGACTAGTGCCTTCTACTGATTGGATTAAAAGAGCATGGAAACTATCTGAAGACGAGATACTGTCATCCTCAGGCTTAGACGCTCTGGTTTTTATGCGAGTTATTAACTTCAGGTAATTCGGGTTATTACTCGTTTTAAATCTAGGTGCAACTAATGACTAACAACTGTAGATGTTTGGATCTTGGTTATATAAGGTTTGGATGATTTTATGTTATTTTGCTGGGTATTAGGGGAGGAATGCATTTGGCAATGAGTTAGAGCCAGTATTGGTTCCATTCACCTTGTCTTAACCTAATCGTTTACTTTATATGACATGAACTAATGGAGGTAATTTTTTTGCTATGCATCTATTTTGCAATTGTCTTTTGGTCAACAAACGTTTGTGAAGCGAATGTTAGGACTTAGGACTCAGGAATACAAGTCTGCTATTTTCTAAGAGCTATTTGTTTTTGGAGCATATGTTTTTTAAAATTTTCTTCTATTATTCCAAGTGCTTGTAATTAAGTATCTCCATGTAAACATATGAAAAATGAGGCTTTGCTTGTTACTTAGATATCCTAAATGTTCTTATTTTCTTCCAACTTAACGCATTTAGAGCGAGCATTACGCAGAAGACAGAGGTTTTTAGTTAAGAGAGATGGGTAGTACTGAAGCACTCTAATTTAGGTGGGGTTGATGCAGTCTTCCGCACCTCTTTTACTTGCCTTTTCGTCTATGCCGCATCCATTTTGTTAGACTAATTACAAAAATATTTAACTCAACTGGACTGTGGTTGTACAATTCCTTGTCCAATGCGCTTCAGCTTCAACTGCCTGTTTGTGTGCTTAGAATCCAGACAATCATCTCTCTACTTGTAACTTTTTAATTTTTTGGATCACGTGCATAATCTAGAATCTGTTGTTCTGTAACCACTTATCAGCTACAGCAAAAATTTTCCTATTGTGCAGTATCATCCATGTCAGCTATGTTTGTTTCTGTGTGCATGTGCACTTGCTTGTGTGTATAGTATCTTGTTTCCTTTTGAGGAAAATGCATTAGTGCATTTATTGGGCTGCATTATTTTTCGCTATCATGTATGATTGGTTCTTACTGGTTTTTGTTTTCTCATTTCATTTGAACTCAATTTCATGCTTGCTTTTATCTTAATACTGCAGTTTGAGAGTGTTTTCGTTTGCTGGGATAATAGGGGTCTTTGTTCTTCTTCCAGTGAACTGCATGGGAACTCAGCTTCATGAAATTGACTTCACAGATCTGTCAAATAATTCCTTGGATCTGTTTACCATTTCAAATGTAAATAGTGGCTCAAAATGGTAATTTCTCACTTATTATGCATCTCTATTTTAGTCCCCAGTGATAATTTTGTAAAAGCAAAATTTAAGCTTCACATCTCTTGCTTTATAGCAGTTTTGGTCTGAAACCTTAATCTTGATAATTGTCCTTCACTATTGCTCAGAAATGGTTCTGTCGTCTTTGTTGTCAATCACTGCATGATTCAGTTATATGTTCAATCCATGTTTTATACAGTTTTAAGTGTTGTTTGAAGATAATAGAGAGTATAGAAATAATGAGAATTAAGAATATTTTGAAAAAACAGGAGAAAATAATTAAGAGCTCGAGAGTTAGAGAATTGAAAGCATTATGAGGATTAAAGGAGCCGAAATAATTTATTTTGCTACGGATAGGAAATAGGATATTGGTTAGTATTTTAAAAAACACTAATAATAATAATAATAATTGTTTTATGGTTGTTACAAAGAAAATTGTCATTTACTTTTTACTATTTTTCATAAAACAAGGTTACAATTTGTAAAATGGCAAAGTTGTAGAGTTACAACTTACAAGTGACACATGTTAATCCTTTTCTTTCTGTTAAATTGTCTAGTCAAACTGGACCAAATGTCAGGTTTGGTCCAGTTCATGGTTTGGGGGAGGGAACAAGATTGGCTTTCCCCATTGGTAGTTCTAGGCTGAGTGGGCCCCTTGAATTGGTTAAATTTTCCAAGTTTGTTTTGGCCAATCTAGTTCTGAGCTAACATGGTCCATGGCTGTCATTGGCTAAAAATCCAACCTGGTTTTAAAGCAATGTCTTATAACATTACCATGGTACTTCTGATATTGTTGCCATAGAGAGGAGCAGCCACTTGGATAATATCAGGGACAAATTAAGAAGAAAGGACATGGATTCCCTTGCATACCACTACCTTTCTTCACCGTGGGCCTAATTGCGTAGGTTTGGGATAGCAGATATGAAAGAGGGAAGTTGTAAGGCACCCTTGCTTGAACTTATCTAACCTCTAGTAATAATTCCTAAATTTATCTTATTATTTTTGTTGAGAATATGAATTCCACATTGGTTAGGTAGGAAAAATATATGTTAATTATAAAGTCTTGGCAATCCTCCCCCCTTTTAATTATTAATTTCCTTAACACACAGTTGTGCAAACTAAATATTATCCCCACATATCTTGTTCATACAAACAAATAAAAGTTCACACATACACAAATTCCTAATTAATTACCAAATTAGGTATCTAATTCTATAGAGTTCCTAAAGATAGGTATCTAAGCATGCATTATTTCTAAGTTATAATATCCTGTGTATTTGTTATGCAAAATTAAATTTTAATGTACCAAAATTCATCCTAAATCAACATTAATTATCTAAGTATATTACACATAAAAGTGATAAAAAAAAAAGACAAATAAATGAAATAAATTAAAAAAGTGAAATAAATGAGTAAAAAACCTCGAGGAATTTAGTTAGGAAAGGAATTCCTTAACCATGTTTAGGTTTATCATGTCTCAAACTTAATTAAGGTCTCCCAAACTCATATGAACATAGATAACTAAATTAGACGTACATTAGGTAATTAAATAAAATAAAGCACATTAGAATTCTAATTCTGACAAAGATGGCAGATCTGGGAACAAAATAGTTAACAATTTATAACACAAAAAATATAATATTAAAAATTATCACAATTTAGAGACTTCTAAGACACTGAAGCAAAACACAAAAATAACAAACTACAAATTCCTGCATCACAGATTTAACTAAAAGAAAGTGGACTTAACACAGAAAACCAGATTCTGGACCAAAAATCGACAAAATTAATGGAAAAAATACAACTTAAAATGTCAAAATTTACTAGAAGCTAGTTACCATGTTAGATTAATGGATGGTAAAATATTAAAATAGAAAAACGGTCATCACACTTTCTAGAAAAATTAACAAAACATAAATTTATTGTAGAAACACAAATCTGCGCAGTCAGCTTAGAACATTCGAACACTCACAAAAATTCCTCATTTTTAGCACAAGATAGCTCAAACTCCAAAACTAAAGGTAGTCAAAAGAAATGAATTATTTCATGTGGTATTCAACACAAACAATCAAATTAATCTACTAATACTGAAAATTTGACAGATTTGAGCAACAAACTTAAAAAAAATCAATATGGAATATTCCTGAAATAAAAATATACACTAAAAATTAACATCCAAAAGACTTCTAGAAAAAGAACTACGGAAAATAAGCAAATTAGAAAATATAATCAAATTATACAAAATTGGGTATCATCGTGTGATAATCAGATATGAACAAGACCTTCAAAAACCATTAAAAATTGTAGAAAAATGATTTCTAGTGATTCAAAAGGCTATTCTATATAGAAACAATTCAATGATTCATATAAACTATTTATAAGTGCAAAATCTAACAACTATATGATGTAAATATATGAACTAGAAAAAATGACGAAAATTAGAAAACAAGAAGCGTAGTTGCCCAATCTGAAGAATTACTGTTTTCAGTTGATAATAATTGGAATAATGTATCCCTCCTTAGCAGTTTGAAGACTTTAAAATAGCAAGAATAAAAAATGAAATAAAAACTTATGTGAAATTAATTAGTATGAGATCTAATGGAACTAACTGAAAAAAAAAAGCACGTGTAGGAAACTTTGCAAATTGGTTGGAATGATGTATAGACTATAAGAATGTAGCTCTCTCTATGCTAACAGCCGCATTTTTTCTGCCAATTTTTCATTTTCATCCTAATTTTTGCCTCCCCAGGGCACAAATCCTAGAGTAGATGATGTTTTTATTGGGGGAAAAAGAGAAAATCTAAAGCTAATCTAAAAAATCTCATTAAAATTAATTTGAAAAACAAAAAGAAGGGATAAAGGATGTTTATCCCTTGGCCTAGCGGGCCCCATGTGATAAATATCCCTTGAAAATTTTATTTTTTATTCATTTTGTATATATATATATATATTTTTTAATTTTTTATAAAAAAAGCCAAAATTTGAGGGATTAATTATCCCTTTCATCCAATGGGTTGTGTGGGTAATTATCATTAAAAAATATTTATTTAATGTTATTAATCATTTATCTTAAATTTAAAAGAATTTCAAAAATTAAAAGGATACATTAGTCTCCCGGTCAAAAATAAATTTTGATGGACCTTATTATTTAATCAAGTTAAATTAAATATTTTCCAAGTCCATTGAAGGCCTTGAAGAATACTACATTGAGCCAAATTAAATAATTAAATTTTATTGTCCTTAAAAGAAACTTTTAAAACGGAATTAGATTCCTAATATTCAAAACTAGATTTCTAAAATGGAAGTATATGTTAGTTTCTAAAACAAAAACAATCATTTTTATTAATATGCTTGTGATTCCATAGCCTCCTTAGTGCTTTGGAACAAAATTTTCCCTTGCTATTTTCATCATAAGCCTCGTTATTGCTTTTGCAAAAACGTGCAATCTGAGCCTCAAAGAATAGGTTTGTACAGTGCCTGGTCTAATCATCTATAATTTGCAACTTAAAAGTATCTGCTCTTCTGTGTTTTCTTTTTGTTAATTGTGTTAGAAAATTATCATTTTTTCTTTTTATTCTAAATGTATTCATTAGATTTTAGGCTTTGTTTCTTGCATTAATTGGGATTTTGGGCAGGTAAGCTATATATTACTTTTTGAATGAGCATATTAGTTATGGAAATGGCTTTTGAACTATATTAAAAGTCATTAACAAAAACTGAGGTGATAAAAACTCACTTCTGAGGAAGTCAAAGTGGATGACTGATGATAACATGAATAAAAACTCATGAGTTTTGTCCATTTTGGCAGGTTGTGGATTCACTTCTCTGCCGTCTATATCATCACATTTTTCGTCTGTTATCAACTTTATTATGTAAGTCAAATTCTATGTAGTTCCAATTACTGTGTATACTTGTTAGCGGAATTCAACTACCTCCAACCGTTGTGCCTATTGATAGGATTGCAAGTTTACCTTTCAATGTTTGGTGATATGTTAGATTTATATTTTGGTGATAGATCTATTATTGTCATTGTGGAAAGGAATCTTATGGTGGAGCTAATTATTATTTTCCTTGAAAATTGGTGGTGAATGTAAAGATAAATCCATGGCTTAATAAACAAATGGTGCTAAGTGATATTTTATTGTGCAGGAATATAAATATATATCTTCAAAAAGGATTGCTTATTTTTATTCATCCAAACCTCAGCCACATCAGTTCACCATCTTAGTTCGAGGTATCCCTGTTTCAGTTGGCAGCAGTGTAAGTGAAATTGTTGAGAGCTTCTTTTCTGAGTTTCACCATACAACTTACCTGTCACATATGGTTATTCGTCGAACTAGCAAACTTCGGAGTCTTATAGTAAGTCCAGTTGTCTTTTTCTTTTGTTCTGTTTCCAAGGTTGCTCTATCTGATTTCTGTTTTGGACTAGTTTTTATATATTTGCGCTATTGGGGAAGATCATTTGTTTATTTCAGTTATTCATAGTTATCTATGTTTTACTGGACAGCTTGGGATGCCTTGCAAGGGAACAGTGACGGCATGCTTGTTAATTTGTAGAAGTATGGTTTGGTACTTTAGCTATTTAATTATGAATATGAGAAAAGGTATCAAGCAAATTTAAAAGCAGTAGCTGAAGAAGGTCTCCAGCAAATACTGGCCCACTGAACACTGAGTTATTGTCATTTTAAGAAGTGGTCATAGACTGGTATTCAAACATTAATACAGATATGGCATTACATACAAGAGTGCATGGAACTAAACATGACATATTCATCCAGTATATAATATTGATATGATCATACATTGCATGAATACAGAAATTTTAGTCATACGGTACGTAGATATGCTATCCATTCAGTGCATGATATAGAACATGATACAGATGTGATATGTTATATGTCTGTAGAATCGTTTATGGGGGCCATTTTGGAAAAACAGTGCCTCAATAAAGGACAGTACTCATTTATGATCTATCTGAAGTGTGTGTTTAGGAAAAGGAAATCCAAAGACAGTCGTATAGAGAGAGAGAGAGAGAGAAGAGAGAGAAGAGAGAGAGAGAGAGAGAGAGAGAGAGAGAGAGAGAGAGAGAGAGAGAGAGAGAGAGAGAGAGAGAGAGAGCATCTTATCTTAATCACAACCAAAGCAATCGGAAATTATATATGGACATTTATTGTTACATAAGAATACAGGATGAGAATTGTAACTTCTCAAGAATCAGCGAGAGAGAGAGAGAGCACCATTCTCTACTTTGATCTTATCTTAATCACAACCAAAGCAATCGGAAATTATATATGGACATTTATTGTTACATAAGAATACAGGATGAGAATTGTAACTTCTCAAGAATCAATTAAATATTTCAACTAAAAGACCAACTTCACAAGTAGTCATCCTATAAAGTCAGTCTAGTTTTGTATACAAGAATATCAATAAAGGGCTTCTTAGGGAATAAAAACTCCAAATCCGAAATGCGAAGTCAACTATTAATCTTCTTCAATTACTGTGTTCTTTTATGGCTGTAGAAAAGTAGGCCTGAAGTTATCTAGTTCAAATATAATAATAATTTTCTTGAACTAGCATCTAGAAATAATAGTTGATATTTGAACCTGATAGCTCACCATCTTCTTTGTGAAACAGGAAACACACCACAGAGAAAAAAAAACGGAAAAAATCTACTATTTCATTTTCATAGATTCTTCTAGTATCTCAAAATCAGTTTTTGTGGTAACCTAGGAAACTTCCCTCAGATTTTTTTCTTATTTCCCATTTCCCCTTTTCTCATCCTTTTTTATTTTGTATAGAATGAAGCAAAGACATTGTATAAAAGGCTTCTTCACTTGCAATCTGAACCCCTGCAGCACAAGTATAGACGTATTGGATTATTTGGACAAAGGGTTGATCTTGTGGATCATTATGAAAAGAAGTTAGAAGACATGCAACAGAATGTGAGATTGGAGCAATCTAATGTATCATTAGCAGAAGTATGTGTTGTTTTTTTTCCCCTTCAATCCTTTCAATAATCTTTTTTCCCTTTTGTGTTCTGAAATCTATCTTTACATCTTGTTTGACAATTAAAAAAAAAAAAACACTCATTTGTGCATTACATTCATCTAATTTACTGACATCTAGGATTCAACAGGTTAAGCAATGGACTTTGGTGCATCTTAGGTAATTGAATTACCAATACTTCAACATGTCCAGTCTTTCTGTGATAAAGGAAAGTCAAACATGTGTACAAGCGGCTTACCTTCTTACATTTAGATACAAGAAAATACATGAGTGTTTTAACTGTTCTTTTGACCTTTTGGTGTTTTTGTTTGCAACTTATTAGCATCACAGTTTATAGTTCAGTTTGCTTAATATATTTTTGGATGATTTTAGTGCTATTTTATGCTAGCTGCCTTTGTGCTGTAACTGGAAAGGTTTTTTCCTAGCACATTTATATCGGGACATTTTACAATGTAATATATCCATGTTAATGCACATGATGCGTATTTTCCTTATTTCTTTCCATGAGTTGGTGATTTGGCATTTTGATTAAGTTCTTTAGATTTCCTACATTTTGATATGTTATCTGGTGTGTGAGATTAACTAAATTGTTTCTGTGCAAAAGGAAACTCGGGCTGCCTTTGTGTCCTTCAAATCTCAGTATGGTGCTGCTGTTGCTTTCCATGTACCACAATCAATCAACCCCACACAGTGGGTCACAGAGCAAGCCCCTGAACCTGATGATGTTTATTGGCCTTTCTTTTCTTCATCATTCATGCGCACATGGATTTCTAAGCTCGTGGTTGTCGTTGCATGTATTCTCCTAACAATTTTGTTCCTCATTCCTGTTGTAGTTGTGCAAGGTCTTACTAACCTGAGTCAGTTGGAGATTTGGCTTCCATTCTTGAAATGCATTCTGGCCATGTGAGTAGTTATCTTAATTTATTAGTTCATCTTCATTATTCATCATTACACACAATACTTTTTCTCTGACAGCAACTAAAGTTGCCATTTGGTGAACCTTTTTGACATGCTGAACACTTCGATGTTTTCATGTGACAATGGATGCCATGTGGTACCACTATTTATCTATGTGGGGTACCTTGAGTTCACTTCTTGACTTTTATAGGTTCTTTGTTTCATATCATTCGGTGCATATATCTCAACAATCATTTTAATGCATTCTTTTTCAAAATTGGAAGCCATTGTGAAATCCTCTTACCAGATTAACAATATCAAATGATGCATAATTGGAATAGCTTGAAAACAGATAAGAAAAGCACTGTTTCTTTTTTACCCTTTTCTCCCTTTGGCTTAGGAGAGTATTGTTCTTCTACACTTATCACCAAGAGAATTCACAATACAATTTCATGGTAATATCTATCATATGGTAAAAAAAACAACAGCATGGGAGCTTGTTAACAATCAGATAATTCTTTTTGGAATTTTTAATTATATAATTGTTATATTTGTAATGATGTCTAGTACTAAACATAGCGTGTATTGCTTGCAGAAAATTTTTTAGTCAAATAATCACAGGATACCTTCCCAGTCTAATTCTTCAGTTGTTTCTTAAGATTGTGCCTCCAATTATGGAATTCCTTTCCTCCATTCAAGGATACATTTCTCACAGTGATATAGAGAAGAGTGCATGTAAAAAAGTACTTTGGTTCACAATATGGAACATCTTTTTCGCAACTGTTTTTTCTGGTTCAGTGTTATCCAAGCTTTCCATCTTTCTTGAACCCAAGAATATTCCTGCAAAGCTGGCTGTTGCTGTTCCTGCACAGGTAAGAATATATAGCTCTATTGAAAATTTTTAATGGGAATTGAGATTTTAAACTTCCTATTAGGTTACCACCTGCTTGGTGCTCTTTAGTTTCTTTTTAGGCTTCATTTGGAATGGTTCATTTTACAAGAAAATAATTCAAATTAATTCTTGTGAAACTTCAATTCTTTTAAAATGAAGTTTTTAAAAAAAAAACCATAATTGGATTCCTTCATTCCAAATAAAAGTTGATAAAAAAGAAATCAATTGAACTAATAAATTATTTTGACATTTTTTTAATCCAAATGGGGATTTTTTTTCAATGTTTATTCTTCTTTTATGTGGCATGACTTTGGATATGTTTTGATGGACCTGATTTGTGACCCAACTTAAAAAGTTTCATGTTTTATGGAACAGTATAAATATTATATTTTCTGCTTATTGTGGCGGTATTGTGAGAAATTTATCTTGTGTCTTATCCAGCGTAAAAACTTAGCCAATCTCACTATGGATCCTTTAAACTATCATTATATCGTGGGGACGTGCCCACCTAGGCACGCACTACATCGGCAACCGGGTGTAGTGTTAAATGAGCAAGGGGTTCCATTACGTCGCCGCCCGGATGTGATGGAATATGAGCAAGGGTTAACAAGACAAGAAAATTATTCTGAAATTTCTGTACCTTGACTTTCATTCCTTGAGAATATATACAAGTATTACAGCCTATACATCCCTTAATTACATCAAATCAAATCCCCATTTATATCCCCAAATTACAGCAACATAATACATATCCCCAAATTACAGCAACAAATTACATATCCCCAAATTACAGCAACATATTACAGCAAATCTAACTAATTAAAGAGGGAGAATATACACTTTGACAGCTGGTCTTGACATCCCCCCTCAAATTGATGCTGGTGAGTCAAACAGCATCAATTTGTTGACAAAAAACTGATGTCGAGCAGCTGGAAGGGGCTTGGTG
>CAOGCB010748455.1:0-12127 GCA_948266635.1 Cnidoscolus chayamansa
TCCTTTCCTAATAATTGAGAGACATTGAACATAAAATAGTTAAATCAGTAGAATGCAAATTTTTTATAGAAAAAAATAATAATTCATATTATGAGAATTTATTATGGAAAAGTCTTAAATTTTTTTTTAAATAATAAAAAAATTGCCAATTTAAGATTAATGAAATAACAAATTACCTTTTAATTCAAAGATAAGATTTGTATAACCCGTGAGTCATTAATAAATATATATATATATATATATATATAAATATTAAGTGAATTGAGAAGATTTAATTAAATAAAATAAATTAGAGTAAAATTTAAATTGAAATTGAATTCTGTAGAAACGGATGGGAAAAAAAAAGAAGAAATGTAGATATTTACATAATATATAAATGGCAGGTCAACTTATTTACGTTATTCATCATAAACTTACCATTTATAGAAATATCATTTTATTTCTCTTATTTAACAAAAAGGTGGCAAAGTGTAATTTTCTACAGAACAACATCTTTGACCCGCCTCACTCTTCTCTCTAATTGCCGGTCTTCTGAAGGGTATTTTCGTCAAAAAATAAGTTGAAATTAAAAATGATAAAAAAAAAAAAAGTAAAATAAGACTGCAATTGAATACTATTTAAGGCAAGCAGCACTAGCCCACCAATGAAGAACCACCTACTCTCTCACTATGTATTAATATTTATTTAAAAATTAAATAAAATAAAACCATAGAGAATTATAATTAATATCGTCATCAACATGTATGTAGATATATATACCTGGATTTTATTTATATATATATGGAAATATATTTTTTTTTAAAATGTGGGGCCGAGTGGTGGCCCATACGTATAGTGGCACCGCCAACTTCCTAGATATACTAAGCAGTAAGCAGACACGAAGAAAAAAAAAATTAAGAAGAAGAAAAGGGAGGAAAAGGACAGGTCTGCCCTCCAAGAGAATACAGATCCCATGCACCTATTAGCGGGAATCTCTTTGGAAATCGATTCTGTCCTCTTGCTTCCCTCTCTTCACTTTTAAATACCCCCCCATTGGTTTGGCTAAGCTTCCTCATACCTCTCCTTCATTCCCACCTTCAAAAGAAGCAGAGGTGTATACATATATTTATATTTATATTTATCTATTATTAAAACCACAACATGTCTGCTGCTTCTCAGTCCTTCCACCTTCTCTCCACCGTCACTGCCACCACTCGGTCTTCTTCTTCCACCCCCATCCGCCCCCGTCCCTTGCTTTTCTCAGGTATGTTCTTTCCCCTTTTTTTTTTTTTTCTTCCTTTTCTCATGATGGAGGTTTCTAGCTGGCTAGCCAACACCAACCCAACTATATTTTGTCTATCTTTTTCTTCCCTTTCGCATCCAACCCACAAATATTTCCCCGTTTTCGGTAATAAAGATAATCTTTTGTGGCCCTTCTTTTAATTTCAAGATCGTCAACTTTTTCTTTCTTTGTCCATCAAATCCTCTTCTCGCATGATGTTTTTCTTGATTTTTCTCAAGCAAACCACACTGTTAATACAATTCTTCTCTTCCTGATCATGGATACAAGTTCTCTTTAAGACCACTCATGACATAGCACTGTCTGATATAATTCTTCTTTTTTTCCCCTTTTTTAAGAGGAGAGAAAACATTGGATTTTTTCACCACCTTATTATTCTCACACAGCATTCGTTATCTTTCCTTACACTTCTTGAAAAGAATCTGTATAAGATATGCATTAATTTCTACAAGTATTCTTTGTATTTTTTATTTTTTGTCTGTCTTGTTTTTTTCTAAAATTAAACCACGTATCAGTCCGTAATCCAAGAATTTACTCTAAAAGTTGTAACGGATTTCATTATTACAAACGGAGGGCATATATCGATGGATTACTGTTTTTGTAGGTGTTTGGTTGTACGGGGCTAAAGACAAACGAGGTAACGTCGATATTCGCCCAAGATGCAGTGCTATATCCAAGCCTCGCACTCAAGGTACTATGCAACCCCTCTGTCCCTCTCTCTCTCTCTCTCATTTCTATTCAAAAACACAACGACAAAAGCTAAAAGATCGCGTATATATACTGTTATTAGATAAGCTAGTTCTCCATAAGTAAAAAAAAAAAAAATGATCTTGCAGAATACCCAGACGTCTTTCAAAAGAATGGAGCTCCAGTAATTAAGTGGCATGAGATTGTGGAGGATGACATTGAAGAGCAAGTTCCTAAGGTGATTTGAAAGTGTCACTTTCTTGCCCCTATCATTATTTTTTTTTAACCTCATCTGATGTGCTACTATGACTAAAAAGTAATTGTATGGTTTTTGCACAAATTAAGGTTTCTATATCAAATGAGATCATCAAACGCATCGAGACCATTAAATCCATGTTGGATTCCATGGAGGATGGAGAGATAAGCATTTCAGCTTATGACACCGCGTGGGTTGCTCTTGTGGAAGATATTAATGGAAGTGGTGCTCCTCAATTCCCATCTAGTCTTCAATGGATAGCAAATAATCAACTCCCAGATGGATCATGGGGCGATGCAGAGATATTTACTGCGCATGACAGAATAATCAATACACTGGCTTGTGTTATTGCGTTGAAATCATGGAATGTACATCCAGACAAGTCTGAGAAAGGTAGAATAATTGACAACGAGAAACATAGTTAATTATATCTAATTTCAAGCTATATAATGATTTATAATGACAAACATAGCTTATGACTAATATCATCATCTTAACTTGTTTTTAAGTAGAGCGTGCTTGCTAAGCCATGTTATTGTATGCAATCATCAGGAATGAAATATTTTAGCGAGAACTTGTGCAAGCTTGAAGATGAGAATGCTGAGCACATGCCTATCGGATTTGAAGTTGCTTTCCCTTCACTACTAGAGCTAGCACGGAAATTAGACATTGAAGTTCCCGAGGATTCTCCTGTCCTGCAAGAGATTTATGCCAGCAGAAATCTGAAGCTCAAAAAGTAAATTTCACAACTGAAACTCGATGTATAATTATGTTGGCTTTTGCTTTCATTTTTTTGGAAATTATGTCCCTGGTTTATCTTTACATGTATGTATTGTAATTATTATGTATGTTGGATAGGATACCAAAGGACATAATGCACAAAGTGCCCACCACACTACTCCATAGCTTGGAAGGAATGCCAGGTCTAGACTGGGAAAAGCTTCTGAAACTGCAGAGCCAAGATGGGTCATTCTTGTTCTCTCCGTCCTCCACTGCCTTCGCTCTCATGCAAACTAAAGATGAGAACTGCTTGTCATATTTAGACAATATAGTCCAACGATTTAAAGGCGGAGGTAAGGTTCCCTGTTGTACATCCCCAGAGACAAAGATCCTGCTTTTAATCTCCACGTTCCTTTTTTTTTTTTCCCTTAAACTTTGCACACTTTTACCATTTTCAGTACCAAATGTGTACCCGGTTGACCTATTCGAGCATGTCTGGGCTGTGGATCGATTGCAACGCCTTGGAATTTCTAGATACTTCCAGGAAGAGCTTAAAGAATGTGTTAACTACGTTGCCAGGTATAATCATCGACGGCGTTTGAAGGGAACACATAAATTACTAAATAATCTATAAAATGAGAAGAAGCCTATTTTCCTTTTCCTTTCTCCTAAAGGGTACTTGAATTTCCTCAGATATTGGAGAGAAGACGGCATCTGCTGGGCAAGAAACTCCGAAGTTCATGATGTTGATGACACAGCTATGGGATTCAGATTGCTTAGATTATACGGCCATGATGTTTCTGCTGGTAAATCATAGCATAAATATTTCTAACACTTTAATCTAGACTTTTTTTTTTTACAGTAATCCTCATAGTCTTTTTCCGTAATTGGCAGATGTGTTCAAGCATTTCAAGAAAGGTGATACTTTCTTCTGCTTCGCCGGGCAATCAACGCAGGCAGTTACCGGAATGTTCAACCTGTATAGAGCTTCACAGGTGATGTTTCCAGGGGAGAAAATCATGGAGGAAGCCAAGGAATTTTCGTCCAGTTTCCTAAAAGAAAAGCAAGCTGCTAACGAAGTGCTGGATAAATGGATCATAACCAAGGACTTACCAGGAGAGGTATAATAAGCAATATTCCCATAAAACTAATTAATCATGTGGTTCTGTAATTAAGAAATAATTTAAGGGTAATTAACATTTAACAGGTTGAGTATTCACTGGATGTTCCTTGGTACGCGAATTTGCCTCGCGTAGAGGCCAGGTTCTACATAGAACAGTATGGAGGCGAAGATGATGTATGGATTGGAAAGACTCTTTACAGGTATATATCATTATCTTCCTATGTTGATCCTATAAAATTTTCTATGAAAGATATCGTGAAAGAATGAAATAAAATAATCCAAGAGAAGCAGTCAATTCCGGCGGTTCTAATTTATAATTCTTGATTCTTAAATCGGCGCCCTTGGATTTTATTGTGCCACACATACCAAATGGCTCATATAATAAAGAAAAGAGAAAACTTATTAAGACTGGATCTATATGAATTCAAAATAATAAAATTATAATAATCCCCATATATTATATGTTCTTGGTCCGTGTAAATTGGATCAATACAAGAATCTATAGGAAGAAGGTTGTTAAGTTCAAATCTAATCTTTCCTTTTTGTATCACAGGATGCCATATGTGAACAACAATGAGTTCCTCCAGCTGGCAAAACTTGACTACAACAGTTGCCAAGCATTGCATCGTATTGAATGGAACAATTTTCAGAAGTAAGTAAATCACTAATATATATATATATATATATATGATGAGTCATAACTAATAACAAAGTTGACTCATATATGCATGAAATGGTACACAGGTGGTATGAAGAATGTAATATGGGAGATTTTGGTATAAGCAAAAAAGAACTCCTGCTGGCCTATTTCCTGGCAGCAGCCAACATATTTGAACCAGAAAGGTCGAAAGAAAGACTTGCATGGGCTAAGACCAAAATATTGCTCGAGACCATTGACTCATATTTCGATGACAACAACAATTCCATTGAGCAGAGGAAAGCTTTTGTGGAAGAATTTAAAAACGGTGTTGGTGCGAGAGGACCAGCTGCTGTAAATGGAAGGTAATGTCTCTTTTATCACACTTCTGAGTTAATACTACGTTGGCCTATTACATTCTATGCCCGCCCTGAGTTAGTATCATATATACAACAACAATATACATTAAGAAAATAATACTTAATACTATAAATATATTAGCATTGAATATCGAAAATATCACTTCTACTTTATAGAGAACCAATACGGTTTTGTCTTATTTGAAAAGAATACATATAATATTCCTATTAAAAAAAAAAAAGTCATGCATCAAATTTATAAATTAATGTTTTAATATGGAGTATTTTAAAATTAGAAGCAGCACCTGTAGGATACATTGAAAAGGCAGGTATAGGTATAAGAAAAATCACTTACAAGAGGTATATCTACTGGTTTTCAGGAAAACGGAAGCAAAGACAAGGCAGGAACTTGTCAGGATAGTGCTTGGAACCCTAAATGATGTCTCTTTGGACGCACTGGTGGCCTATGGAAGAGACATTAGCCACAGTTTACGTCATGCTGTGAGTTAAAAATCAGCGCCTTGTCTCTCCTTGTGTCCTAAAGTTATTTACTTATTTGGTTTGGTGGGTAAATTTAACTGAATAATTAATTAAATAAATAAAATAGTGGGAGAAATGGCTCCTGAAGTGGGAAGAGGAAGGAGACAGGCACCAAGGAGAAGCAGAACTGATAGTAAAAACAATAAACCTGGCGGCAGGAAGATGGATCTCTGAGGAGCTGTTGAGCTATCATTCTCAATATGAGAAGCTCTTCCAACTTACAAATAGAATCTGCTACCAACTTGGTCATTACAGGAGGAACAAGGTCAGTACATATATATATACATCTCATCAGAAACAGTGTATAATAATTAATAAAAATCAAAATGGGAATTCAAGGTGATTTTTATCATAATATGAGAGCAAGAATTTCCTTCAATGGATTCTGACAAGGCTCCCAAAACTAAATTTTTTGAGATATTTTGAAGAAGTTGATTTGTGGAAGGGTAGGGTGGGGTCTGCATGACTGCTGCAAAGTTGATAGATTTTGAAAAAAATTTCAGGTACATGACAACAAGAGAAGCACAACAGCTGAAATAGATGCAGAAATGCAAGAGCTGGTGCAGCAAGTGTTCCAAAACTCCTCAGATGGAATGGATTCCAATATCAAGGATACATTTTTTACAGTGGTGAAGAGTTTTTACTACCATGCAGTCTGTGATCCTGGGACCATCAACTATCACATTTCTAAAGTGCTCTTTGACAGAGTATACTAATTAATAACTTATTGATCTCTTTTGTGCGAGATTTATGCTATATGATTCTGTGCATATTCTTGTATCAATTGCACCAATAAACTAATCTATACATAGAGGAAAAATAAATAAAATTCATTTGTTTATGGGGTATGTGATTCGAGTTGATATACTTGCTTTTTTTAAATCAGAAATGGGTTTCTACTTACAAAAGAAGCAACATTAAAAGGGAAAGCAATAAGTGCAATTGTGCCATTGCCAAGGTTCATCACCCTTTCTCATATTTTCCATTACCTGTAGGGGTCAAAAGTGGTCATCAGGAAATATGACAAGGACACCAGCATCACTCGAGCAATTATAAGGCACAAATGCTGCTTTAATTGATTGTTGTATAGGCCACAGAGGCAATTCCAAAAATTAGCTAGCTAGATAAGAATATACATGATACACCAGCCATCAGTGCAGATCAGATAATGTTCACACAACAAATTTCATCCATACATGCAATTAAGGAAACAGGAATACTAAAAAGCCATGCAATTTGGAGGAGAAAGTCTTGCAAGTCTAAATATTCTGTTTAAAAGTTATTGATAATTGTAATATTATTTGACTTTAAATAGTAGATAATATTGTAATTTTATTCAGAATTTATTTCAAACTCATGGATTTTATTAATATAAATCAAATCCATTAGAAATGAAATTTAAAACAAACAGGAAAAAAATAAAATTTTAAAAAAACCAATTCTTGTATTGATTATTGCTCTCTAAAAGTATTCAAATCAAGGTGGAAAGATAGATAAACAGGGATTAGCACAAATTTGGTTAGTGGATAAAAGGCAAAAATCCACATTAAGTTGATTTGCAATTAGAGATTGCTGGCCCTCTCTGGGGTATATCCTATAATGATTTGCTGATAAGCAGAAAAAATGGCAGACAAGAATGCCATTGCCATCCAAGAACATGTTATACAAAAGTTGGTGCTTTCTTGAAATGAAGTGGGGATTTTCTAAATCCCACATCTTGAAAAACCCTAATCACCTCCATTTCAATGTGTTGCCCCAGAACAAGATAAAGTCTTCACAGTTTTACTAAAGCAACTTCTATTATATTTAGAAAATCTAGAATAAAAATTAGAATCAGTTAAAAAAAATAATAACTAATAATAACAGCTTAAAAATAAGTATGCAAGTAAAAAATTAAAAAATAAATTATTGAATGCTCTCAAAAGAGAATGTATTATTCATATTTTAAGAAATAAGTGGAATTGCATAACTATGAAATACTTGTTGAAGCATGCAAGAGAATCAGTCTCTATCCTTGGAAGGCAGTTGACATTTCAGCAAGCAATGGGTAGGACCACAAGCTCCAATCTAATAATTTTAAGCAAACATGAAACATAATGATCAAGAATCAATAAAATTGCAGCATTGTGACCGATTTTGATCACCAAAATGCATCTGGACCACCCTTTAATCATTAACCTGAAGCGGCAAAACCCGCAAACACATCATTATCAAACGTGCACCGTAGCAAGTCTCCTCCAAAACTAACACGGGTGTGAGACTAGATAGAGATAGAGGAGTCATCATGACTCTGCATGGTTCAAAATTTTCTTTTATTTTGTTTTCCCGAATCAAGAAAAGTGAAAAATGTGTGCACAAAAGCAATGGAGGAGGCCCTGGCTGGCAATGATAGAATGAGAAGTAGGTGGTCAGGATTCAGTACATGAAAAGGATCAAAGTGAAAAAGTAAAATGGAGTCGTATGTTTTGGATGGAAACCCATTTTGGTAATAACTATTCTCAAGTCTCCATCACTCGATTTCTGATTTCTTGGTGACATTCACTGTGGATCAAAACAGAAGCACGTGAGACCCGTCTCCTCTTGCTTGTTTTCTTGTTGTGGAAGCGGTCAGCATGCAGGTGCTCTGGGACAGACCCCTGTCTCGACTCTGGAGAGGCTCCTCACTTAGGTTGTACCGTTTCCACTTTTTACACAAAACCCTCTAATCTGATAGATAATTCACGGACATATATCTAACCTTTATAGAAATTATCAGATGATTTGCTTGGACAATTAACATCCATTGGTCACGTGGTTTGGGTAATATTATAATCTTATATGAATGAGGGAGGATATTGCGTTAAAATTAGTGTGATTGTTACTCAATGATAATAATTATATTATATAAATTAGTATTCTTGATAAAATGATAAATACTTTTTAACACATGTTTCAAGTAAAGAAGGTCCTCTTCTTAATAATAATGAATTCTATCGCGTAGATCACATCACACAGCTGATTCTTATCCTATCAAGAATCAGCATCAACATCTCATCCTGTGATACATTAAAACTTAAAATTATTTAAAACCAAGTTTCAAGATTTTGTCATATTTATATAAATTTTAATTAGAATCCTCGTATTTTATTATTATAAAGAATTTATTACCACAATTTAATTTTTTGTATTTACTATTAAAATCATGTGGTAAAACTTTATATATATATAATATACTTACTTTTAAAGAAGTCTTTAAATTCAATTCCGTTCTATGTACATTTAAAAACTGTTCACTATTTAACCTAACCAGAATCAATTAATCCATACTAGGTAGGCTCTTTGTTTAATTTAAAAATAATTTGGAGCCACATTAAATGATTCCTACAAATTAAGCTGTTCGTCTAAAACAACCTAGAAACTTTTAGAGTCCCATTCACAATTCTAGCCAGCGGATCCAAACCAAGATTACTAGTATTTGAACATAGGGGGGCTTACATCCAGGGCCTTTATACCTATTTATCATATTTGGAAATTCACCCAACCCCCTCCCCTTCCTTGCCTTAGTAATAGTGCCACACTAAGCTTATTTCTACCATGCATTGTTTCCACTTTTCTTTTTTTCTTTTCCCCAACATTATAACATCAATAAAATAGTTGGAATGGAAATATCAGTAGTCCAAACAAGGCTTGGGACTGGAATGCTACACAAAATACTTCTCTTGCATGATACCAACATTATCAAATGTTTTAAGGGCCACCAAGGGGCGGCAACACTCTAGAAACAACTTACATGAAACAAGATGCTTCAATAGCCCATTACTCAAGTCTGCCAATTTAATAGCCTGCTGCTGCATTCAGATTCAAGTAGGAGAAGAAGACCTGTCAATATTTCCATATATATCCAAGTAAAATTTGCCCCCAAAAATTATGTCATTCTTACGACTTATAATGGATGATTAACAAATATAATATCATCCAATTTCCTGGACCCAAAATTAAACTGGAGAAAGCTAGAAGCATCCTCAATCGGCCCCCTACGAATAAGAAATATATGAAAATTAAAATAAAAGAAGAGAATTGGGGACAATGGGGAAAACCTAATCCCCGGGGGCTTCTTACAGTCGTTTCAGTAGACAGTGTTTAAGGCCCTCATCTCAGTCAGCAACCCTGTGAATAGATGTAGCAGCTTCAGGAATCCAAAGGCATCAACTATAGCTCTTGAGAGATATGAGGTAGCAAGCACAAGAAAATCTCCGAGTCTATTCATCGACTGTCAGCTAGCTCTCGACAAAAACCTCATCCTTAAAATTCAGGCAGTGTAAGAGCACAGCATCAGGAGATACTGTTATCACAACCATCTGAAAGAGTAAATAAAAAGGTCATCAAAAGAGGAGGGGGAAAATGAAATATTTTATGATAAGTGGTGTGCATGAATGACACAACTAAAATCTCAAAAATTAAAATCTAACAGGAAATTAAAAACTCGGAGATAAGATGGACCGCAAGGTGGAGAGAGACAGGAGGAGAAGAGGGAGAAGGGATGTACCCAATCCATTGCTGGCCATTAATTCCAGACCTTGCTGGACTTCCTAACTTTCAACTAGACAACCAGAAAATATGCCTCATCTGAACTTTCCTCAAAACGGTTGTCTTGACTCTCCTCATTGCCACCACCTTGATCGCTATTATAGCTGCTTTCAGATGTAATCATGAACGATGAGCCATCTGACATGGGACTGCTCAATTGTGAAGACAGACTGAGTTCACTATTTAGCTCGCTGTCGATCATTTCTCCTACATCGATAAAACTGCAAAATCCAGAATGTTAACCAACCGTTGCAAATTAGATTCCAAAACCTCCACCCCACCCCCTTTTGTTTTTCTTTACATAATTTAATAAGAATAATAAAATTGAGCTTTGAGCATTGACTCACCTTCCCTCTGGTGGAAACTCAGCTAGCAAACAGATATCAGATCTTGCTTCTAATACCTGCTTTATAGGTATGATACTGCAACATTTACCAAAATTTGGCACAAAGATGTGATGCAAACATATGGACTGTAAGCATGAGGAATCCGAAAGGAACAACAATTACCTTGAACTGTAACATCTATGATACCAGTCACCTTCAGAAGCTAAACCTTCCCTGTTAGACACATCCTAGTAGACGGAAGAGATAAAGATTAGAAGAAAATCAAAGTACCAGAGTTGGTAGAACAAATTGACAAAGCAGGATATCAACAATATCAATATACCCACAAGATACCGAAGAGACTTAAATTCTCCTGCAAGAATAGCAGTCAATAGACGAGCAACTTCAAGCTGAACAGGACAGTGAAGCAACTATTAAGTAATTAGTTTCAAAAGGAGGAAAATGAATGAAAGATATACAAGAAATAAGCATAGAAGGGATGGAAATTAATCAACCTCTTTGAGATGCATGCAATCTCGTAAAATTAAAACCTCCATAAGATTCCCACTTGTGCTACCTCCCAGGTTCCTATTAATGAAATTTAAAGAATAATGGTTAAAGTAAGGAAAATAACTGCACCTGGCAACTAGTAATCCATATGAACAGACCTCAAAAAATTTCCAGTGATTGAATATGACGTTGAAAAATCAACATATTTCAGTCTGCGAAATCCCTGCAAAAAGTAGATGAATGCCTAAAATTATTTCAACTGAACAAGGTACACATTCATCATGTATTTATTCTCAGGACTTTGATGTGTCGATCATAAATCTACCATGTGAACTACCAACCTATTATGGACAACAGTAAAAGGGTGCTTTTTGCACATCTAAAAATGCAAAGGAAGATGTGAAGCTGTTGATAGACTTAGGATACTTAGAATATTAAAGTTCTTCTTTGATTAGGATTCTTCCTTGATTAGGAATTCTAATTTCATTGGGATAGCTCTTCTATATATATATGTATATATCTTGTAAACATTTTTTAGAGAATTCAATAAAATAAAAGTTCTCAAAATCTTCATGGTATCAGAGCTATATTACGATCCCGGAGATTGAGTTTTCTTTCTCCTGCATCTAAATTTTTTTTCGGTTTTTCGTTCGACTAAGGAGTTGAGTTTCTTCCTCCTCCTTCATCGATACCGCCCAGCCCAGACGACTGCCCATCCTCCGATCGGCCTGACGCCGGAGTTCCACAGCCATCCGACGTCGCGCGTGGCTTCACGCGCCGCCTGAAGTTCTGGCACACTGTTCATGCGCCAGCGCGTGAGGGCGTGTGTCGCCTTTTCCGGCCATCGCCCGACTCCGGTTTCTGCCCAGATCTGATCGCCGATCTTCCGCGACTCCGATCAGCCCTTTTTCGGTCAATTCCGACGACCCCCCAAGTCAGACAATGGCCGGAACCGGTGGCATGCGCCCTCATGCGCCGGCCCGTGAACAATGATCCGAAACTTCAGGCGGCATGTGAAGCCATGTGCGACGTCGGATGGGTGTGAAATTCCAGCGACCGGCTGAACAGAGGTTGGGAAGTCATCTGGTGTGAGCAGTGTCGATAAAGGAGGAGGAAGAAACTCA
>CAOGCB010748495.1:0-10264 GCA_948266635.1 Cnidoscolus chayamansa
AAAATAGGTCAATCCAAGGTAATCCTATCTTTAAATGCTAAGGGGATTTCTAGATGGAAAACCAATTTCCTATGGGCATCCATTACCTCAAACAATCATCTAGACCATAGTGATAATTAGCATAATGGTATCATGATGCATTCTCCACATGCACAAGGAAGATCAGTATATCTTTCAATGCAGCTATATAGTAAGAATGTAAAAGATTACTATTAAAAGAGTAAACAAAAGAAGACCACAGTGAAGAGGAAAACAACAAGGCATATACATAAAGTCTAAGACATAATACTAACTAGAAGAACCAAAAGAAGCAGTACCTTAAAGCCTGCAGGGCTGGGGCTTTCCAAAAAGCCATCCTCTGATGCCAAACTGTGTTTTGCAGCTTCAGAGTCGCTATTTCTAATGGCATCACCACCCAGTTTCACATCTGCTGTGATGCAGACAGTTTTCTCAAAGAAATCCAGGGGGAAGTCTGGTTTTATCCCAGCATAAACTTTATTATTCAGAATGCCAGAACCCAATTTTTTTACTTTCTCAGCAGTCAAACTTGCACCAGCATCAGATCCTGATGGGATGTGCGAGTATATCTGAAGGCTTCCATCATCATGCAAAACAAGACAGTGGATCTTGTCCTTAGACAGAGGCTTGTAAGCAGTTAACCCAACTAAATGCGAGGTTGAGCTTACAGCATGTCGCATGCTCTGTGCAATTAATTCATCAGGTCCCATGGACACAGCAAGTGCAGCATTGGACTTCACACTGGAAAAACAAGCAAATAACCCACTGCCCATGAGCAATTCTCTCCATCGATGCAAACCAGCTGATCGCATCTTGCCATCTTGTTCATCCTCGTATATGAAAGACATCTCAGTTAGAGATGTTGCATCCAGGCTTAGCTGACCCATCAAAGTAGTTCCATCTTGATAAGATATGAAAAGCAATTTGTAAGTGGAAGAAAAATACAAAGATGATCCCTTCGCATTAATTTCTCTGTCCTGAATTTGAATAATTTCCTTCAATGGGGTGGCCCCAACATTACCCTCCACGGACAACTCTAACCTGAACAGGTTTCCTTGTTCAGAAAGGACGATAAGAAACATCCTCCCCTGAGAAGCCATCACAAGTGTTGCATCAACAATTATGTCATCAGGCAATGTGATGTAGTGCAGAGGACTAATGTTGTCCTGAGACAGATCATAAATCTTGATAAACCTGTTAGTCACCACCATTAACTTCACCTGAGAACCTGGAACCCAACTGATCAGTCTGATATATGCACCTTGCAAAGCAAGTTCAATGGCAAGACGATCAGTCACTTCACCACGAGGATTTAAAGTGAGAACCTGGCAATCTTCATACCCTGCTACAGCAAGATAATTTTCAACAACTGAATTGAAAACAAGATGTACAATTTCAAAGCGAACAACATTTCTTGAGAGAGGTTTAATATTGGTCTTGTCTGCTGTCACTGGTGCTATGGTGGCTTGACCAATTAATTGACCAACATCAAAAATAGCAACTTTGTCACCTTCTCCAACAGCAAGTCGACCTCGGCTACTGACACTAAGCAAGGATTTAACAAGAGAACCACTAGCCAAATGAGATCTAAGCTCCTTGGCATTTGGATAATCAGCCTTTATTTTAAGGTCTAGTGAACCACCTTTATATGCTTTTTTTAACTGCAATAACTCAGCAACGTAAGAAAGCACTTTGTTCTTGCCCAGAATTATTTTCTTATCCTTGGAAAGATAAGACCCTCTTTTGCTTGTTATAGAAGGCAGCAATGAAGAGCAAAGTTGAAGAATCCGACCCTCCACATCAAGTTCTTCAAGCAATGCTGTCCCCCCATCTTGAAGCTCTCTTGGAATAGATAACCTGGGCGAGTTATCTGTATCTGAAGACAGATCCTCATCTAGATCAGAATCGCTCTCTGGCAACTGATCTGCATCTTCTGAGAAGGGTAAAAATGACTGAAAATTACTAGCACTGTGCATTGGTGCACTTTCAATTCCAGTGAATTTTCGAGGCTTCAAGCACTGACAATTGCTACCCCTAACACCACCAGCTCCACAATCACAAAAAAATCGACTTGAACGAGAATAAACAACACGATGACCGCGATGACAGACTTTTGCACACACAGAGCAACATCCTTTTGATACTGTCAGATCACAAGTATAACAGAAGTACCAGTGTTGTTCCATAAAATTGCTGCCACTAGATGTAAATGTGCAAACCTTTGAGGCCAATGTCCTTTCACTGTTAGTATCTTCCTCATCATCCTTATCCATGCTAGCCACCTCACCATCAGAAGTTCCATCATCCTCATCTTCATCCACAGATGTTGCATCACATTCAACACCTGCAGGTCCCCCTTCTTGACTTGCAGAAAGAACTACAGAATCAGAATTCTTCCTTGATCCTATTGGCTTTAAAGCAACAGAAACAGTGCCAAGGTTACTGCCAGATAAAGATTTCCCTGACTTCTTCTCCAAGGTTTTCTTACAAGACCCAGAATCACTCAAGACATTACCCAAAAAGCCAAGCAGAAATTTCAGCCCTGGAAGTAGACGATCATCCACAGCCAACTTCTCCATCAACACTACAGTCCTTGTTAAAAGCAATTTCATTAAATATTCTCCTCTAGAAAGTTGAACAACAAATTGGAAGTAAGACGTAGAAACATGAACGTCAAACAGCAAAAATGCAGTGTCAAGTGAAGCAAGCACAGCTTCAAACAAATGATGGTTTAGATCTGTTGAATGCAATTCAGAAGGTGAGGAGACAAGAGACAAAATAAAGTTCATAGTTATTTCTCTGAGGAAAACAGAACTCCCCTTCGCACAGACAGCTTCAGAAGCTTCGACCGCACAACCTAACAGCCGCTTCTCCAACCATTTGGAGAGACTAAGTATATCCATCACAAAAAAAAATTTCTGTATCTTCTGTTTGAGATTTGGACAAAAGTCACCTAATAAGAGATCAACAAAGAAATTAAGCACCTTCCCATTTACTGATTCTGAGGCACAACTATTCAGAGAGTCTAACAGAACTAATAAATCACCATGTTGCAGCCCATAGAACTCCTTGACTGATTTAGATTCATCTTCCACACCAAGATAAAATTTGAAGATTGCAGATTTCAATGGATCTTTTCTAAGTCTATCTGCAGTATCAATAATCTTAGTGATCACCCATTCAAGGGTACTGCTGTCATGCTTATCACTGACATTGATTTCTTTTAAAAACCCTTCCATGTGTTTCATTAGAAATAGATCAGAATAATCTGAGAGTTCAAACCCAGAACTCAAATTTCTAACAATAGCCTCACATTTTCCTTGAACACTTCCAAAGATCCTATCGAACTTAATGATCATTACTGAACTCAGAATCTCACAAAGAACAGCCTTCTCCTTGCAAATAATTTCTCTGAGATTTTCTAGTCTAAACAATCTATCTAAAACAGAAAGTATCCCTCTTATGCTAAGAATGCAAGACAGAAGGACTGCACTTGCAGTTTGAAGATGAGAGGGAAAACCATGCATCATACATTCCCAAAGCACTTTACATCGAACATTGGGAGCCCTTTTGTCAACAATAGCATCCCAATTTGACAATAAATCAGAATAAGATTCCAGGTGATATGAACTGATGCCACTCTTCTTAAGGAACTCATCCTGAAGGCTTTTTTCAAAACCTGAGTATTTCAGAAGCAACAGTGATGATGACCCATTAGCATTACACTCAGCATCATCAATGGTAGCCAGGAAAGCCTTATTGTATACCTGCAAGTATCTGTCCAACAAAGATGATAACATCCTCAACAGCAGTGGAACTTGACCAGCTTCAATTATGCAGGAAGTCACGCCTTCTGCAACAGTGATATATAAATTGTCCCTAGCTGTATTCTCAATCCAGAATGGACTCACTCCAGGGACTCCATTCTTAATACTGTATTGGCTGATCCCAACATTAAATAAGGAAAGTACAATAGACAACCAAAAGCCATTCCTCAAGAAATCCCAGCCTAGTTCTTTAACATCCTCTGATATGTGCAATGCACACAAATGCTGTAGCACACCAATTAAAACATTTGAAAGCTTCATGCTGTTGCCAATATCATCACAGTGGGTTATTAATGAGTGACTGAAGTAAAAGAAATACATCATATTAGATGTGTCAATAGAATGGATCTCAGTCCACAATGAAATCTGATGATCTGCTGTAGAACTTATGATAGGAATATCCAAACAAAGTAAGAACATATATCGTTCAACTATAAAGTCTTGTACTGCTGCAGCTTTTTTACCTTTCCAGAACCCCAGAACCCATGAGAAGGTTGCACATATATCATTCCAACTCAGACATAATGATTCAATGACCAATTCATCTCTACAAAATAAAGGAGGAACAGCTGAAATATCAATTAGTTGATTGGTCAGGGCACTGATGGAAGGCTCTGCTTCCACCCATTCACTCAATACAACTTTTACTGCAACAGACGCCCATGATGACACTTGATCATTCATGATGTTAGGCAGAAGTGAACCACAAGCTGGAACTTCCCTCAATTTTGACCGGAAATCTAAAAGCAGCGATGCAGGACAAATATGTGGGTAAAAAATCATATGACGAAGTAGTAGGATCAACCTTGAGACTATAAGAGCCCAACATGACAATTGTGTGGCACAAAAGCCAGCAGATGGGGCATCAACCTTTTGGAGGGAAGAAAATATTAAGTTTGCGAGTGTTGCCCTCTCTCCTTCTGATGACAAGTGAAATGCCATAAGAAGAATCTCAATGTGAAATACTGATGGAAGAGTCCCAACAATTTCCTTGATACTAGAACTCTTTGAACAAACAGCTTTTGCCTTATCATTGATGAAACCCACAAACCCTTCGTACAATTTCATTCTCAACTGAGTACCAACCAAACCCACCCTAGAACAAAGTGTGTGAGACAGCAAGGTTAGAGTCTGATCATTGTAGACAAAAGCATCATTTTCAACACTCAGAATTTTCTCAACGAGGTAATCTTCAAGAGTTTCAGATAATGCATGGCAAGTAAGAAGGTTGTGCAAAAGCTCAAAGCAAAGTTCATAGACATGCCCCATCTTTTTCTCTTCAAGTGAAGCAGCACACCTGTCAGAAGACTTATCTTCTGAACAACGGCCCTGAGAGTTAAGTATAGAAAGCAATATATCGATGTGGTTCTCCCTTAGCCTTTTGCAGCCATTCTCGAAGAGAAAAGGAGACCAGTCATGAGAAAAGACACATTCCTTTAGAAAACTTAATAATTCAGAGGCAGCTTGCATTGGCATATTGCTATTGCTGGAGCAAGAACTGACAGAAACTGGTGGCTGATCATATCCATCAGTAGATCCCAATGTGCGACTACCCTCAGAGAACAGGTTCCCAAAAAGCGCTTCATCATCATGACAAACCACATTTTCCACTTCTGAAGGGCAATTAGTCCTCATAGAACAAGAATGTGATCTCTCCACTTTTTGCCTTAATTTTACCCCTTCACAATAAAGGAAATATATAAGATGCATCAGATTGTCCATCCACTGGGTTGACGGGGCAAATACAATTTTCAACAAGTCCTCAATATTGAACTTTTTAAGCAAAGGAACCTTCTCTGAATGTGCATGGCATACTGGATAATTATTTAGCGTATAAGTAGAGCTGCCAGTAAGAACTGTATCAAAGCCCTTTAAATCAAGTGCCTGATAAGTTTGCCTCCTGAGATCCTTAATAAGTTTCAAGATGTGGAGAACAGATCGAGGGAAGTAAACTAGAGGAGGCTTTGGATTAGCAGCAGACTTGTTGTATCTCCATATAGAGGCATCTAAGTTGCCCAATACAGAAGCAACTATGCATGCTTGGATATTCTGGAACACACAGCTGTTGCAGAAAACAACTTGGACAAGAAGAAGAAACTCTTCCACCAGCAACAATATGAGATAATCTGAACTACCCTCGATACTAGCTTGGTTAATTGCAAATTCAAAGCTGATTTTAAACAATCTGGGTAATGCATCTGCACATAAAGCAACTTCTTGCAACAATGAAGCATCATATCCAACATATGGAATGTCCTTCATGAGATTCCTGAGTAACTTCAAAATCCTCAGACCGAAGGACAATTTCCTGCCAAACTCTGGACCTGCCAATTTTTCATCATGCATATACGGCAAGTCGACAAGATTTTGAAGCCATAATATTAGACGACGAGCATAATCTACATGGAAAAAAGCCCAATGCTGAGATAAAAAAATCAAGTTGTTCAGATCTTGGCTGGGACCACTGGACCCAAGAGCCTGCAACTCAGGTTGAACACATTCAGATGCTAAAGTCATCCAAAGCTGATCCACTGGTTTCTCTCCCATTGAGCAACTTACGCCGGCTTCAGTAAACAGCAAAAAGAAGTCAGAATAGAAAGCATGACATCATACAAGACAAATCAGTAGACTAAATCTGTAGAGTTCAGAGTACACAGTACCTTGAAGACTACATTTTATGTGGCTTTCCAACTCGGTGCGGCAACAATCACCAGAATCCATTGGTAACAGTTCTAGAAGACTACTTACAGAGCAAGGGTGAGACGTATCAGAAACTTTATCAATTCCATCAACCAATGCCAATTCCATAAGGAGTACCACATTTCCCTAAGAAAAAAGTTTACGATCATATACGTCAACAATACGAATTATAGAAACTAATAATTATATAAAGCATATCACTCCACATGATGTCTATCTAAAAGCAATTTGAAACTGCCAAATTCTTCCATTGATGCCTTTTTGTCATGAAGTTCAGAAAAGAGAACAGTAAAATGTCTAAAGTGGAAGACACCCAATGACCATTTAAATTCATAGGAAACCATCAAACAACAAAAACCATCACCAAAATCAAATAGTAATAGCTGGTGAACATACTCCTTCAAAATTACAACATTGCCTACTTTCTGCAAAAAGAAACAAACAACTAAAGGAAAAATGAATCAAAACCATAAATCCATGGAAAAAAAATCTAAATTCATAGGAAAAACCATTAATTGGGATTTAAAAAACAATTGAACCACTGCTCAAACATTTAGTTGCTCAGAGTATTACCAGTCCATTACGACAAAATGCATGGCAGTAACTGCTGTAAATAAATGTAGGCAGAATATCTCCACACCAAAGACTGAATATATATGTATTAACTAATAGGTATATAGAATGTCATAACTGATACATCTCCTACCATATGAAATCTAGACGACTCTACTAACTGAGATTGATCAAGGCCATGGAATAAACCATCAAATCACTCAATACAATTTTGCTCAGTGCTTTGCAAAATGCACTAACAATTTTTTTCACTTTGATATAGGCTAAAGCATAGTTGTCAAATTGAGAATCAAAATTATAATTTTTTAAATCGCAAATCAAATTGAATTGTAAGATTCAATAGAACTTTTTAAAAACAATGGAAAACAATGATACATATATAATTTTAACTCCAAATCATAAACAAAACATAAAATCAAAGTGAACCAAATAACTTTGTTGTGGCCAAACTCAAAGGTATCAAACTAGCAAGTTCAAATTTTAAAATGAAAAAGATTAAAACTATCTTGGCCATTTGCCCATTCTTTTTTTCACTAATTTGTTGTCCTTTTAGATTTTCTATCTTTCCCCTTCTTTTTCTTTTTATTTCACCATTTGTTGCCCTTTTCTTTGTGAATGAATGGATCAATCGATTCATAACAATTCTCACGACCGACCTTCAATTCATGTGATTCTTGTAAAATTCTTTATTACTTACTATTCACCCGTTGATTTGTATCATTAAGGCTGATGATTCAATATGAAACATATTGTAACAAAAGGAAACATGATCAGTAAATATAGACATTCTGCTTCAGATAAGAAAGCAAAAGGAAATTGCAAAAAGGATTAGGAGTAGGACTCTTGTGATTTAACATACACTGATAGTAACCGTTGTTAATGATGGACAGTAGAAAATAGATGCCACCAATTACAAATAATTGTCAATTATAGCTAATACATATATTCTATTTGTTAGTTATTGAATTATATTAAATAATAAAATAAAAAATGGTTTCATATACTTATTGAACTAAAATTTAATCTGATCAGCAATTGGAGTAGTATGCATAACATTTTGATCATTTATTGAGTTTATTTAGTGCAGCTATTTAAAACCTCCAAAAGCTACAAACTAAATGAAAAAAGAAAGTCCTTCAGATTCTCCAGTGAGAAATACAACTATTAGCAGCTGATTCTTCACACTTCTCAAGCATGTTTGTTCTAGCTATTGCATGCAAATTAACTATCCATTCATAGCAGTTGAATAAAACACTGCCCTACTTTTCAACGTTTTTAAGCAAAATTTCCGCCATTAGATTTTTTTCTTTAAATTATCTTTTTTTATTTATTCTACTATGAAATACAGAGGAAGAAAAAAAAAGAAATTCTATTTCAAATGAAATTTGCTTCAATGCCACATTATGAACGAACAAATAAAACAATTGAAATCTAGTAGTCTAAGGTACGTTGCAACCTTCATGACAGGACTAGATGTAAAATGTTCATTCAAACAGGGACAGGGACAAATAACACTAAGTTTTATGCTTGCATGTACAGCATTTCAGTAGTGGTATGTAAAATACTTCGACGGTTCAAGTATCACAAGTCCCTTCCTATCATAAATCCAAAAATTAGAGCAATATAAGGTAATCAGGTATATAAAACAGGGACCAAAGAAAACCTCTAGAAAATTGAATCCCTGGAATCACTTCATGCCAGCAAAACTTGACAAGAAACCACAAACCTGTATGCTCAAATCATCGCTGCTGAAGTCTGACCTCTCCAAACAACAAACTGCAAACTCAAGCAACTGATGCACCCCAGCAATAAGCATCGGCTCCGCTTGCTCCACTGTCACCAATCACATCCCCCAACCAAAATTAAATGAAAATTGCGTGCAGCTGAAAATCAAACAAGAGAAGCAAACACAAGAACACGGAAATCAAATAAGAAAAAATACCAGACAGAGATCTGGAAGCAGACACGATGGCGAGACCGAGAGTAATAAGTGACTGAATCTGTGAATCGGTCCATAATTGGAACCCTAATTTGATGTCTTTGTTGTTGGAAGTAGCATGAGCAGCACCAATGGGTTCGATCGGGGAGAGGGCTCGTTTTAAGATAAGATAGATGCAGTGGAGAGCTTGTTTAATGGAATTATCAGGGTGCAGTCTGAGGAAGAGATCAGTGGGAGGCAGTTTCTCTTCGAAGAGAGACTGGTAGAGTTTGGTCAAGTGGTCTGCCATTACAGAGGAATGAGGTGTGATCAGTGCATATCACAATCTTTGAAGAGAGGAAAGGGTTTTGGGTTTGCGATTTGCGATTTGTGATTTGAAAGTGGAAAGAAAGGAAGTAACGAGGAAAATTGGAGAGGAGAGAAAAGGGTTTATAGGAGAGGGACCAAGGAGGAAAGGAAATGGAGTGAAAGGCGGTGGATTCTCACTTGCACTGTGTTTGGATGGAGAGAGACAGACAATTAATGAAAGAAACAAGGAGGATGACTACGAGAGAATCAAAATAAAGAGGATTGAAAAAAAAAATCATATTTTTAAGTAAAAAAATAATATATATATATGTATCTTTTATTTTTAGAATAATATTTAAAATAAAAATTAAAAAAAACAAAGTAAAATATGATATTAGAAAATTGGAGATTTGAGAAATAATAGAAAGTAAAATCAATCTTTTTTTTTATTTTTTATTCCATTCACCTGTATGCAAACAAAGCCTTGGAAGATTGCTTTGTATGCAAGGGAAGTGAAATGTGATTCTTCCCGGAGGATCTTTTGTTTCCTTCCCGCTTAGGTGGAACCTTTAGAATTTCAAACCAAAAAAAAAAAAACTATACTGTTTTTATTTTTATATTTTCTATTATAATCTTATTTAATTAACAATAAATTTCAGTACAATAATTTCATGGGAAAACAGTTTTTCTTATGCAAAAAAATGTCACACGCCCTCAATGAAAATGGATGTTTTAAATTAGATTTTTTTTTTTACAAATATTTAATTATAATAACAGTATCAAATTGAGATTTTATATATTGAATATTAAAATTTATAATTAGATTTTATAAATTTTATACTTTATATAAAATAGTAAATTAAGATTTATAAAATTAAATACGTTCAAATATTTAAATAAATAATTTAATTTAAAATAA
>CAOGCB010749844.1:0-15378 GCA_948266635.1 Cnidoscolus chayamansa
ACAGTCTACACAAACCGTACGACTAGCAACAGGATTCCAACGGCTAGAAAACTAGCCGTTAGTGACTTTTGGATCCAGAAATTTTCAAAACAACTTTTCACCTATAAATAGTTGCATTTACTTCAAATGTTGGCTAATAAACGCATGATATTATTGAGCAATTTTCTAAGCAAAAGTTTCATTGATTTTTAAGCATTCATTGTGAGCTTCATTGGCATATCCTCTCTCTTCTTAATAGAAATATGTTGTAATTATTGAAAGAGAGAAATCATTGTTGAAAGATAGAAATCACTATTGAAAATTCAGAGTTTGACATTTATTGTATTCAAGTGAGGGTACATCACTTGGAAGAGGTTGTTTAGCACCTTAGAAGCTTAAAGAAGTTTGAAGGGGAATCAAACTTGTAAAATGTTTTCAAAGCACTTGTAAAGCTTGGAAGAGGTTTTCTAAGTACCTGTAAAGCTTGAAAGAACTATAAAGGTTTTATCTCTTACTTGAGAAAAGAGATAGTTAGTGAAGTAGAACTCTCAAAAAGAAGCTTGAAAAGAATGGACGTAGGCTAGTTTTAACAGAACCACTATAAACCTTGTGTTTGAATTTTCTCAACCTTACTCTCTATTGATTTATTGCTTATCAAGTTTATTTATATCATTTGTTTGAGCATTGTTAAAATTTGAAAGAGTATCCTTGAGAACTAAAAGATACAGAACTGAAATTAGCAAACCTAAGAACTTAACTGATTGTCTAGTGAACAGTAGCATGAACAGTAACCCTTCAATAGACAAAAATTAGTTAAGCTAAATTCATCTTCTAATATCCTTAGTTTTGTGTGAACAGTAAACTTCTCTGTAGTCAGAAACTAACTAAGTTAAATTTGCCTTCAGTCATTATAATTGATCAAAGTAGCTTACTCAAATCAGAATAGAATTCTCATTAAAAGTACTTAGTCATAATTTTAAATATAAGTTTAGAGTAATAACTTAGAAAATCAAGAAAATCAAAAAAAGTGGCAAATTCACCCCCTCTTGGTAACTTAACCTCGGAACAACAACATGTTTCAGATGATTCATAATCAAATGACACTAAATCACTAAACTTTGTAACTTTGTCATACAGTCCTCATTTATATGGCCCAAGCAACAATGTCGGAGATAGGATAAATTTGGGTTATCTCTCTTGAGCCTCTTAGTATTTATGTCATAAAATATCATCTATATTTATCCATAACATATATTCCATTATGATATCTTCTTAAGATAAACTAAACGACCCTTATTCTTTTTAATGAAATGGAGATTGACTATCCTTGCTCTACTAAACAGGATATGGAAGTAATGTTCTTAGACAAAGATGACCATAATAACATTTATTTAGTTCCAATGCTAACCCTGAATGCAGGTCGTAGGACATATGTCCTACTAGGTAATGTAGCAATTGTAACACCTGACACTTTTTCAACATCAAATTCTTAATTATTGATCTAAATATTCATGGGATATTAAGAAACTAGGCCAGAATAGTGCTTGGAGATTAAAATGCCAAATTATAAAGTTTAAGGACTAAAATGTAAAATTCTAAGGACTGAAATGAAAAGGTGGAAAAGTTAGAGGACTAAAGAGGAAAATGGCTAGAGCTAACCTGAGAAGTCATTTTTGCCTACCAAACATAAGTTCAGCGGCCGAACCATTGTTTGCCACTTCCACTATTTATAGTGGAGGTAGCCAGTTAAAGTAAGGATTTGACAACTTCATTCTTCTTTCAATTTTCTCTCAACCCTCACAGAAAAATATATGTCCTCAACACTAAGAGGAATGAAGCAAATCAAAACAAATGTTTAAAAGAGAAGTAACCAAGAAACAAGTAAGAAGTAAAAGAAATAGTTGAAAGAAAATGAAACTACAAAAAAAAGCTAAGGAAATAGTTGGATCTAAGAGTTTTAGCAAGTTAAAGCAACCAAATCAAGTAAGTAAATTTGATAAATGCTTAAAGAAGTTAAAAGATGAGAATGGAAGGTACATGCATGTGAATTAGGTTAAATTGTAATATATTTTAGAGAAAAATAGCAAAATGACTTAAAAATGAAGTTTATATATGTTTAGATTTTGATATTTAGATGTTAAAACAAACTAAAATGTAAATTGTAAGATTGCATGTCAATATTTTAGAGAAGTCTATAGAATGCTATGAGGACCATTTAGACAACAGACCATTTAGACAATCAGTTAGATTTAAGCACAACCTTACATCCACAGACAGATAGACAGTCTAAGAGGACCATTTAGACAATAGAGTATATGCTTCAGATGTGTGTGTTGGATTTTAGATGTTCTTGGAAGCAACATCTACCAATGGTGGAGTTTGCTTACAACAACAACTACCATTCGAGCATCGGAATGGCTCCATATGAAGCTTTGTATGAAAGGAAGTGCAAATCTCCTATATGTTGGGAAGAAGTCGGACAACATACATTGGTTGGACCTGAAATTGTGAAAGTCACCAATAGGGTGATTCCCATAATTAGGGAAAGACTGAAGACCGCAGTCAGCTAGCAAAAGAGCTATACTGATGTTAGACAAAAGTAGATAGTGTTCTAGGAGGGAGATATGGTATTACTGAATGTGTCTCCTATGAAAGGGGTGGTTCAATTTGGAAAGAAGAGTAAATTAGCTCCTAAGTACATTGAACCCTATGAGATAGTACAGAAGTTAAGTGATGTCACCTATAGGCTCGATTTACCTTCTTCCATGGAGTGCATTTATCATGTTTTCCATGTATCTATGCTGAGAAAGCACATGTCGAATTGTAGCAAGGTTCTTAGAGAACCAGTGTTTGAGATTGCAAAGAATCTCATGTATGTAAAGCAAGTTGTTAGGAATCTCGACACACGGGTCAGGTGACTACGGAACAAGAAGATACATATGGTTAAAGTATTGTGGAACCACCATAATATTGAAGAATGTACCTGGAAAATCAGAGAATCCATGGTTCAGTAGTACCTCCACTTATTTCACCACTAAGAGTTAGAGTAGAAAGTACTTTCCCTTTATGTAATGTAAACGATGTAAATACGCTATGTTATGTTATGTATAATACGATGTTATGTTATATGCTATGTGCTATCTATTTGTTCTATGTATGTATGTATGTATGTTGAACATTCGGGGACAAATATTCCTAAAGGGAGGAAGTATGTAACATCCGACATTTTTTTGATGTTAGATTATGAATTCTAATAAGAATATTTGTAGAATATTTGAAAACAAGGTCAGAATAGTGCTTAGGGATTAAAATGTCAAGTTATAGAAGTTTAAGAACTTAAATGTAAAATTCTAAAGACTAAAATGAAAAGGCAAAAAAGTTGGAGGACTATAGAGGAAAACGACTAGGGTTAACTTGAGAAGTCAAGTTCAGCAGCCAAACCCTTGTTTACCACCTCCAATATATTATGGAGGCAACCGGTTAAAGGAAGGATCTTGACAACTTCATTCTTCTTCCAATTTTCTCTCAACCCTCATAGAAAATCTAAGTCCTCAAACCTAAGAGGAATGAAGCAAATCAAAGTACAAGTTAAAAACATAACGAAGCAAGGATCAAGTAAGAAGTAAAAGAAATAGTTGAAAGAAAAAGAAACCAAAACAAATTAAGGAAGCAATTGGATCTAAGAGTTGCAACAAGTTAAAGCATCCAAATCATGTTAGTAAATGTGAGAAATGCTTATATAAGTTAAAAGATGGGAATTGAATGTATATGCATGTGAATTAGGTTAAATTCTAATAGATTTTAGAGAAAAATGGCAAAATGATTTAAAATTGAAGTTTATGTATGTTAAAATTTTGATATGAAGATGTTCAAAAGAACAAGAATGTAAATTATAAGAATACATGTCAAGATGTAAAAGAAAATCAAATGTTTATGTTAGGTGAGTTTATGAAAATGCATGTAAAGCATGGATTGATGAACGCATGTGGATGTAATTGAGTTTAGTTGAGTTATTGAAGCTGATGAGGAGTATATTGAATGATTATAAATGTACATGAGCTGAGATTGCAGGTTTTGCATGCAAACCATGTAAGGAAGAAAGGTTTTGGTCACTACCAAAACCCAAGTTCCTAGGCCTAAAGTGGGATTAGGCTGCCGAAGCTAGAAGCAGCTCATTGGGAAAGTTGAAATCCAGCTTCAACCATCAAAGTTGATGCTACATGGGGCTTATGGCAACCAAACCCTGCTACCGATAGAGGGACTTTAGTCTCTATAAGATGGACTTTAGTCTCTGTAAGAGAGACTTTCGGCCACCAAACCTGTCTATGAAAGTCCTTTGCTCAGCAATTTAAAACAAAAATGGAAAGGGAATTTTTATGACGTGTTTATGTTATAATTTCTATGTTAATTGGCAATTATAGGATTGTTTTAAGTATGTTTTAATCTGAAGTCTGGAATACAGGATCGGGCCTTGGAACTCAAGGACACTAATGATGAACTGAAGATTCATTAATCACGTCTAAGTTTCCAAGTTATTGGATACTTATTAAATACTTTATGATACAGAGAATAAATGTTTACTACATGCTCATGCATCACAACTATTACAGTTTGTTTTGCATTAGATCATGAGATATGTTGCATTGCATTGATTACATGTTAATGTGAAAGGTAATATTAGATGACCCTCGATCCCATATGTTAATGTTTTATGACCATGGATTATATCCCTTGGATGTCCCTCAGTTACAGTTTATGTTATCTATTCGGAATGTCCTCCGGGATGTACCATGGACTGTCCCACGGAAGAAACACTAGAGAGGTTGGGACATTCTATAAGATATCTATGTTTATGTTCACATATATAGTAAGTCTGAAATGGCTGAAAGGAGCTTCTTACCGCATATTAATATTTCGGATAGTTCCTAAAAGATGGTTTTGCCAACTGGAACTACTCAAGGATATAATTGACAATATTTACCTAAGTTTAAATGTTTCACAATATTGCATGTACACGAGCACAAAAGATATGCATTTATGTATATGTTTTATATATCTACTCACAAAGTTAATTCAAAATATTTTACCTATTGTATGTCCCCCCATCCTATCTTCGATTCTCAATCCCGTTTTTCACAGGTGTGCAGGACGTACCGAAAAATGCAGGGTAGTTAGACGTGTCACTTTGATTTAACTTATGTATGTTGCCCCTGAGAATTTTAAAATGTCAATGTTAAGAACTATGTTTAAAGTTATATTTTTATAATCTCATGTGTTTAAAATGTTTATGTTTGGATTTTTTGTACTTAAGATGATGTTTATTATGTTAATGTGTACAGGTAAGACACATGTATGAGGAATTTAATTATTTCTTAAGTTTATGTTGTACCTAAAATCCTATAAATGCATAGATTTTATGTTAATGATGATGTCATGTTAATGTTAATGGAAATGTTATGTTATGTTATGTTTACGACTTGTTAGGGTTTTAGTCACCTTCGTGTGGTCGGGATTCTAATGTCGGTAGTAGTCTATACAGGCGGGCTGTTACAGCAACTGTTTTATCCGTTTGCCACTTGTGGGTCCACTCACCCTTATTTGCCCTCTTGTTGCCCCAACGTGCCTTTAGATCGAGACCTAAGTGTAAACCATTAGTAGTATCCTATACCCATAAGTAGTTTACAGATGCAACATTAGCATGTATCTTTATGACATAAATATCTAAAGATGGTGCATCTCTATACTTCTCTTCATTAAGAGACTCTACACTTGTCTTGCATATATTATTCCAATCTTCAATCTCATAGTAATGGAATATAGCCATTTATGCTTTTAGCACTACCCATTTTTATCGATATTCCACTTAGTATCTGCATCTTTGATAAATCATATCGATCTATGCAACCTTATTTCTTAAACAATTTCACAATATTGCATTGGAATGACAAACATATTGTTCTGTGAGGTTCTATTTATCAAACAACTCCTTTAAAAGCTATGAGCATCCATATGCTCATGTTATTTTTTAGAGTTCATGACATAAAGGAAAGCATCGTGTATGTTGCATACTCACTATCCTCGGTGTGCTTCAATTAAACACTATGATAAGGTGAAGTCGTGGAATATCCTTACCAAATATACAAACCACATTTTACTATTTGAAAACTCTTCTCAAATCTTAGTACCAGTCTATTTTGTTAGAATCAATAAGTTCATTATCATCAAGTATGCTTCATTGACTTACATATGGTATGTTCATATTTATGAAAGATGTAATAATAGCATGTTAGATTATGAACATGATTATGCATTAACTTATGTCTAAGTCATGCGATTTTCAAACTCCCACTATTTTATTGCGAACCAATAGCCCTCACTATTTTGGCCCAAGAAAAGCCCATTATGTAGGTTTTTCTAGTGGGTCAATATCCATCCTTGTTAAATTTTAGGCCTTGTATGCTCAACAAGCTTTGTTATTAATTTGAATGGTAGACATCACATACCCATTGCATCATATACAACTATTGAATCATTGGGATATCAACTCTTGATAAATGTATATCTCATATACATATTCCCAATCTTGCCTCCAATTTCAATAACCTTGACTATGGCCAAACTCTTATTGAAACTTAGTTTAAAGGGCCTATTAGTCAGTTTGAACATATTCCACGTCGGCGGGCTTGACTGAGACTAATATGACCCAACCAATTTTAGTTTAAACTATGATAATGAAAGGTTGAATCATCTTAATATTATTTGAAAAGGGTTTTTTTATTATTTAAACTCTCATCATACATGGTTAGCATACACTAGTACGTGCATGGCATATGCATACATAACATAAATTATTAATGATCTAGTTATAGGCTTTTCCTACGTTGGTTCCCTCGAGCCATGAAGGAAATTATTCGTTCCAACCTATGTACCATGCATGAGTTTACAATCTAAAATATAAATTACTTATACTCTATGCTAATATACTCTTGGTAACTCTCTCTATGGCTTGCAACTCCTTGCAACTAGCCCATCTAGGTTGCAACTCCTTTACAATGTCCACCATGGGCTCCAGGATCAATCTTCTCGGCCCGCCATTCTCTATTGTGCCTTTTCTTGATCTATTTCCTTATGCAATCTAGTTACATAATTTTTCTAATTGAAAACTTCAAGTTGCATTTAAAGATAGTAAGGTGAGAAGAGAGATACAATGAGAAAATAGAGAGAGGCAAGACATGCAGACCCTAGTTATAAAAAATAAATTCCAACCCATTATCCATGAAACAATCACATTGCCTAAGTCCATAACTAGACCATGTCATTCATACATTCTAATTCTTCCTAGAACGAAAGCTAAGAAAAGCAATTGAAAATCCAACAATACATGTATGCAGTTTTGGTCCATAACAGTCAACTCTTGATTTATTACTATTATTTCAACTCTTGAAATATTATCATTATATGTAGATTTAATTTTCTTAAAAATAAATTATATTAATCTAATTAATATATTTATTAACCTAAAGATAATGATTTGAAATTTTAAAAATTAAAACAAGAATCCTAAACCATTTAGAACTCTTTTACCATTATACTATTGGTAACAACACGATTGTAGGAAAACACACAGAATCATGCTCAAATGAGTTTGGCATGAATCAAAATCTTATGAACATAAAATAATACATCTCATATACTGTTTTACATGATCATATGGCCATTCATAATTCTAGAACTCATGACATTAACAAGAACCAAAATTGCAACCACAGGTTGTTCCAAAAAACAAATTTCACACGCATAACATATCTTATATTCTTTTACGAGTTTTTGAACCCAAAAAATTCCAAAAAAAATATTTTAAATTTTCAGGACATATAAAAATACAAATATGGAAATTTTGGTAAATTTAAAAATCATTTACTATTTTAAACAGATTTTAAAAAATAGTCCTAGTGTAACTAGGACTATTAGAAATTCTACTTTCTGCGAGTTATGCATCTGATATGTTTTTGCCCTGTTTCTAATCTTGAAAATTTTCAAAAAAAATATTCAAAATTTTCACAAGATCAAAATGTTTAAATTTAATAAATTTCGTCAATTTTTAAAAATGTTTGATTATATAAAACAAATCTAGAACACAATCCTAATCTGATTAGGATTGCATAATTTTTGTTATATTCACACATGTCATGTATCTCATATGTGAATGATCTGTTTTTAGATCTGAAAATTTCGAAAAAAAAAATATTCAAAAAGCTTCAGGACTTCTAAAATTTAAATTTTAAAAAGTTTCTAATTTTTTTAAATCGTTTGCTATTAAAACCATATCTGAAAACACAGTCTAAGTCTAATGAGGATTGCAGAATTTCCAACAACAACTTCTCATTTGTTTTAGTTTTTGAATCTATATTGAATTTCTCATGCAATTAAAACTCCTAAAATTCATATCTAGATTTATTGTTTATTTTATGAACCTAAAAACTAAATTGACACATCAATCATGGCAGATTATCTCATAATTTGCCATTGTGATCAAAACACCTATATGTATACTTAGAATGATTTGCGTAGTCACCTAACATGCTTGCTCAGAACCTCTAGGGGGTAGTGAACAAGTGTTGATCAACTCTACTTTTTATGTGAAAGGCAATGAAAAGGAAGGAGAAGGAGGAAGAGGAGGCGACTAGGGCTTCTAAGAGTGGAGGCGGCTACAACTTGTGTTTCAATCTTCGAACAATTGAATTGCTCCTTTGTGAACTTTTTTGTCACAACTTGGTTGGCCACTTAATGTCCTTTATATAGGTGTTTTGCTCAAACATTAACCTAAGGATATTAGGTTTAAGTTTAGCACAAGTTAGGCCTATTTAATCCCATTAATGAGGCTCATCACATAACCTAATTCAGAGCCCAATACTTAAGCCATAATAGGTCTTATGTTTTAACCATTTGTGTTCCTCCCTCCTTACATCTAAAAGGGGCTCAACTCATCTCATGAATAGGCCTAATAACGTCTTATGTCATTTAAACTTGTTCTTTTTACCTAAGCTTGCATTCCTCTTTATTTGTGTGACCCATTGGGCTTCCAGCCCACCAAGGCAGTACATATTTGATTTAAACATCTTTAAATCATAACTTCATGTTTAAAGAATTTAATATATGCTTAGATCATGAGCGGCATCAATGCATCATGACCCCCAAGGTGTTAGAACATCAAATGTGGTTTGACCATAATACATTTCCATATATGGTTAACGTGCAATACGTCCTTTCACCATCACATTCGAACTCTCCATTGATGTGACCCTTTTTGTCCATGGTTTAATGGTTGTAAAACCCTCGAATGATTAGAATCACCATTCTAATTGAGTCGTATGAGTCATACTCACAATAGGACTACTCCGGCCAAAGATTTCGTTCTGAGTTTCTGACATCCCTACTTTATTCAGGATCAATGAATCCTTTGTTGATCACTCAATTTCCTTCAAGTATTATCATTATACCCAATCTCTCGTCTATGGACACTTCATATTTATGAAGCATTGATCCTTTGAGTCAAAGTATAGCTTATTTACTTAAGGTATCCTTGACGATCTCATGTCTAAGGACAACACACAACCGACATGATGTGAGTCTTTCATGACAAAGACGAATATCTCATTGTCGAGTCTCCAATGTACTTGTTTCTAAAACAAGCATCCACATATTAACTCTGAACATCGCCATGTTCGCAGCTATGAGAACCATCGCTTGACCTAGTCAAAAAGTGTAACATGTGTCATTCTATTCGAATCGATGATGTCCCATCGCATCAATGTTATGACCAAGGATAGTTTTGGCATCGACACATTTGCATGTAATAAGAATCTCACATCATGAACTCTTTGTGATTTTCTCTACATTGTGTCATGGGATGCCAAGGACTTTATTAATTATTACCGATTTAAGATATTATAAAGATAACAATCAAGCAAATATAATTAAACAAATGCACCAATAATAAAAGAATGTAATAATGGTATTATTACTAAATCAATGTTGGCTCTAAGACATACATATCTAACATTTAGATCTCACACATATACATCATTTTCGGCTTGCACACATCATATAAGATAACTAGATCCTATCATTATAGATGTAATCATATACTTGCTTCAACATATCATTATCATTATGTTATAAATGCCCTAAACATAATCGTTCACATTTTAAAACTTTTCATTTCATTATAAGGATCTAAATACAATATTAGTCAGTTCCTTTCCATGTTATTTTAGCATAGTCATAAGGAAAAAGCACTATACTCTTCACATGAACACATCTAAATTCTACCTAGACCTTTCTTGCATAATCGGCAAACATATACTGTAACAGCTCGACATTAGAAAAGTGTCAGGTGTTATATATACAATCTGGGAATAAGGAAGTGGATAAGTTGTTTAACAAAGCTCAATGAGTATAGATATAGAAAACATTCACTTTGTGCTTGTAAAATGCAACATTGTCAAACATTACAATCAAGGTTGTATTTGTCCCCAAAATAAAGGTTTCCCAATTCAATATGCCCAGCTAGCACGCCATAATCATCATTATCATTATGTTATAATTTCATTATGGAAGTCAATGGGTCATCAAAACCTTACCAACACATATCATATCATAATGCAATGCATCATAGCTCATGAAATTAATGCAATCACCCTATACACCGTGGTGCATGAGCATACTGAAAACATTTCATTTTCTATATCATTATTCACATTATTTAATATCTACTCATATGTATTGTTGTGTATAAATGGACTCTAATTTGTCACTATCGTCCCTGAACCTCAATGTCCAATCCTACATATGTTGGACTTAGGATTAGAGACTGACTTTTAAAACCATTTACATACTCTAAAACATTCCCCATAAACCCCAATAACAATATACAAACATAATATCAATTCATAACTTGCAACTCATGTGAAGTTGTTGGCAAAGGTCTCTTGGTGGTATGGTTCAGTGGCCGAAGAGTCCATGTTCAACCCTTTAATAGCACCTTCAGCAACTATATCTTTCACTGAGTCGAATAATGCCTCAGCAGCATCCTTCAGTTGTCAAACTATTCCTTCACGAAGCCAAACAATACCTTTGTAGCATCCTTCAACATTCTAATTATGGCTCGGAAAAAGCCCAGCTATGATGGTCAAACCATTCCTCCAACTACCTGAAACTGGATTTTGATATAATGCCAAAACCAAGCTTCTTACCACTTTTAGTTAACCAAAACTGTTGTCCCAAGTTTGTGTGACCAAAAGGGGGTGAATTTGTCACTTTTTTATTTGTCTTAAATTTCTAAGTTATTACTCTAAACTTGTATGTGAAATAATGACTTAGTACTTTTAAAATGAATTCTATTCTGATTTGGATATTCCGTTTAGGTGAACTAAGGATGACAGAGGTTAAATCTAGCTTAGCTAATTTTGTTCTGCAAAAGTGTTACTGTTCACGCTACTATTCACAGTAAAATTAGCTAAGTGCTTTGGTTGTCTAATTTCAATTCTATTTCATTTAGTTCTCAAGTATACTCATTCAAATTTCAATAAATTTCAATCAAATAATATAAAAGAAATTAATAAGCAATAAATCAAAGAAGAGTATAGTTAAGAAAAATTCAAACAAAAAAGATTTATAGTGGTTCGCCTAACTCCAGCCTACTTCCACTCTTCTCAAGCTTCTCCTTGAGAGTTACAGTATCTATCTCTTTCCCCAGGTAAGAGATGAAACCTTTACAGTTCTTCCAAGCTTTACAGGTACTTAGACAACCTCTTCCAAGCTTCAAAGGTGCTTAGATGACATCTTCCAAGCTTCACATGTGCTAGGAAACCTCTTACAAGTTTGAATACCCCTTAAACTTCTTTTAGCTTCAAGGTGCTAAACTACCTCTTTCAAGTGATGCACTCTCACTTGAATATGATAAATGTTTTTACAAAATGTCGAAATCAAAAATCTCTCTTTCAACAATTACAAAAAAATGCTATTAAAAAGAGAGAAGATATGCAAATGAAGCTCTTGAATGAATGCTAAAAATCAATGAAAAATATGCTCAGTAAGTTTGTTCAATAATAGCATGCATTCATTTACCAAAACATGGTGTAAATGCAGGTATTTATAGAGGAGAAATTGCTCTTGAAGTTGTTGCACAAGAAAACACCACAACAGCTAGTTTTTTAGCCGTTGGAGTCTGCCAGACTGCTGCACAGTATGTGCACTCCGTACTGTGTCAGACTTTCTGTTAGGCCTGACTCAAAATTAGCTTAGTTAAAAATACTGACTCTAAAGTTAGCTTAGCTAAAAATGTTTCATCTAAAAATAGTTTAGCTAATTTTGAGAACAGTAAGCTGATTTCAAAACCGGTTGGCTAATTTCATTTTCAAAGGCTAATTTCAAAACTGGTTGGCTATTTTCTTTTTCATATGAAAAAGACTTCATCTAAAATTAGTTAGCTAATTTTAGCCTTTGAGCTAAAATTTGGAATCTAATTTTAACTTATCTCTACTCGATTTTTCTTTGTTTTAAAAATCATTTTGAGCATAAGAAAAACATTTTAATGCATGAGAGATCATTGGCATAAGTTCTCAATTCTCTTATATGTTTTTCGGCCTATGTCTCATTTCTTCATATATCTTCATAATGAGCTTCCTTTCCATGCTCTTTTCAAATCTTCATTCTTTTGGTCTTCTTTCTCCCTTTACCCTGAAATTCTTGAACCATTTTGTAACATCTCGAAATTTGTATGTACTATCAAAAGTGTGGATAGATGATTTAATGGAGAATATTTTTATCATATATAAATTTTTAATTTAGTAATTTATGTAAAATAATTATGAATATGATATTGAAAAATAAAATAAAATAAAGTGAAAACATAACATGGAAACATAAATAATTAAAAAGTATATTTTTAGTATACATAAATAAAATTTGAATGAAATAAACTTTAAAATAGGACTAAATCAAATTATGAATTTAATTCACATAAATTTAGAATTTGGATTAATAAAAATGCAGTGGATCATAGGCTTAAAAATAAAATGGGTTTGGACCAAACCCATGAAGAATCATGGGCTAGACCAAAACAAGGAGAAGGTGGCCAGTCATGTTGCTTAAATGGGCTCAAATTTAGCGTTAAACTTGAATTAAAAATTCAGCCCAGCCCAAGGAGAAAATAAACTAGTATAAAAGGGTGAAAATTGGGATGAAAGGCTCATTTAAAGCTAAATTTCCAGCAACATTTTTTTTTTCTCTATTTCTCCCCTCCACCAAACTCTCTTCTCTCCCAAAACCCATAATTTTCTTCTCTTCTTTTCCCCCATCAAACCTCCATATATGTCCTTTCTTCAAACCCCCAAATGAACTAGACCAAGTAGGAAAGTAGTAGCCACCATTGGAGACCAAAGTGAGTGAGATCCACTCATTTACAAGGTGACCAAAACTCCTTCTTCCTCCATTTTCTTTTGAGCTTTTGAAGAAGAGAATATCACCATATTTGGACAAGGAAAAGCTAAAGGAAGGGTTAGTAATTTTCATCCAAACGATGTGTGATTTTTCTCCTTTTTTGGTCATGAATGTCATGATAAAGAGTTTATTGTTGTAGCTTTGGTACTTTCCACCAAGAAGAAATTCAAGAGGTGTCCAAATATTGGTTTGGACATAAAATTGGCAAGGAAAAACTAAGGACTTCAAACAAAGAGAAAAACTTCAAACACAAAAAGGTTAGGTTATATGCTTAACAAGTTGTACATAAATGAGGTTGCATGTTGTATTTGAGTGATGATTTTGGCTATATTTTATATGGAAATATGTGTGTATTTGGATGGAGAATGGATGTATAATGATCATGGATGTATTGATGGAAAAATAGAGGATTAAATCCTCATGAAAAGGACTAAAGTTGTACCCAAAAATAATTGGTGACTAAGGGTGGACATGGAAGGACCAAATTGAGCATTCAAAATATTTTTTTAAAATATTTATGGAACTTTCACTTTGGACCGAAATGTAGAAATTAAAATTGAATTTAGAGAGTGGATCATGCATGAAAAGTTTCTTCCAAAGACTTGATTTACAAGGACCAAACCAGAATTTTTACTTAAGGGATATAAATGGATAATTTGGGAAAAATCTAGGACCAACATGAATTTTTCCATGAGACAAAAATTGAAATAATGACAAATATATTTAGAACAGTAGGTCTGAAAAGTTTTTGGATTAGATTCATACAAATAGAACCTAAAATTTTGTCTAAATAAAAATCGGGAAGAAATAAGGACTAAAATGAAAAATTGTAGAAATTTAGGACCAAATTGTAAATTGCCTTAAGAGCTCAATTTTAAATAATGAGCAGTAAATTGGACATAAATTTGAGTAGGTATTAAACATAAAATATTTTAATTCATAGATAAAAATGAAATTATGGACTAAAATGACTAAATCATAAAGAACTTAGGACCAAGTTGTAACTTACCATAAGGACCAATTTTAAAATTCTAGGCAGAAATTTCAGATGGAAGTTTTAAATAAAAATTTTACATAAAATATTTAAATGTATGGAATAAAATTTAAAATAATAAAAAAATTAGACAAGTTAAATAATATTGAAAATTTATCTAGACACTTATAAAAATCATATTTCTGAAATTAATTAGACTTTTGATACATATACATAACCCTAATTTAAATGGAAGAATATATTATAAATAAAGAATTTTTCAGAATTATAAATCATAGAAACAAACAATTGAATAGATTATATAATAATAAGTATAAGAAAAGTTTCAAATAATTGAAATCTAATAAAAATAAAATTTGACTAAATTTTAATAGAAATTTTAAAAAGCCAAATAAAAATATAATATTTATAAAGAAGTGAAAATTATAAAGATAAAAAGTATAGACTAAAAATAAAGTCTTTGAATGACATAAATATGGAAAAATAGATTTTTAAAGAAATATTAATATTGAGATATTTCAAGTGATAAATTATTTCTAAGAGGAAATAAGTCAAAGAAAAATGTGATGGTACTAATAAATGGATAAATATAGCCCTAAGAGTTATTGTGTTAAAAAACGAGATTAGTATATAGCTATGACATAGCATTGATTCGCAGATCTGCTGTAACATCCGACCGGTGGGCCGGGTAGTATCATGCATTTCATTATATGGTGGTTGGCCCGGAAACCGAGGCGATTCGAGTGTAGGGTCATAAATGAGTGAATTTAATTGAGTAAATGAATTAAATGTAAATGAGATATTAAATAGAGGTAAAAATGTGAAGATAAGGGTAATAAGTGAAGGGAAGGGCAAAATTGTCATTTGGGATGAAAAATAGTATAAATAGCCTCTAAGAGAGA
>CAOGCB010750145.1:0-14481 GCA_948266635.1 Cnidoscolus chayamansa
GTCCACTTTCACGGAGAAAAATTTAAAATTCTCGGTAATGTGGACTCTAAAGAGCTAATTGACTTGTAAAAGAAAAACTTTACAATGGCTGCTAAATTGCAGTATCACTTTCATTTCCAGTTTCAAACATTCCAGCCATGATCTTCAGGAGACCCCGTCATTGAAGCTGATTGTATTGGATGGTCAAATTTACAAGCATGCCCAAACTTGCAAATACCATACCGGCTATAATATGAACATATGTGCTGACCCTAGATTTGAGAGACAAAAAGTTAGTCAATAAAGGAAACATGAACACTTAAATTCCAAATAGTGCTTATGGCTAAAGAATAAAATCACTAGGAGTATCTCAGTTGCATGCATTGTTGTACTGATTGAGACAGGTGGAGCAGAAAATGAAGCATTATCTGCCAGAGGCTGTCATTCCATAATGTTTATTTGCTTGGCAAGTCTCACAAATCAATTTTATCTATTTAAATAAGATCCATTTCTACTCGAATATAGCTAAAGAGATGCTTAAACTTCTGATGCTTAGCCTTCTATCAGATTAAAATAATTGTAAGGTTTATTTGCTTGGTAAATCCTCACAAATCAATTTCATATATTTAAATAAGATCCGTTTTCTACTCAAATATAGCTAAGGAGATGCTTAACCTTCTATTCTATCAGATTAAAACAAACTTCTCCAAGTATGAAGTGAAGCCTCAAAGAGTTAAGATATAAAATCAGATAAATAACCTTCATAAGAAGCCCCCCATGATGAAGAATAAACTTACAGGTCTCAATGGTAGGCCCTTGTCACTAAGAGAACATGGAGTTGACCTTGGGACCTGATTCTTTGGATGGTGATATTTGCAGTTAGACTTGAATTTACAGTCCCCGGTTTTCATATAATAACTGCACTCTGGTTGACCTGGTCGTTCTGGAAATTCATCCCCTGGCTGCTGCTGATGTGCATAGACATTAGTATCTGTAGCCAGATTGCTCATAACATAAGCTGGAGCCAGATGCATAGTCCTTTCCAGTGGATATATAGGAGCCTTGACAAGCCAAAAAGAAAAAAAATTCGTGAGGAAGTCGTTTTGGGGATAAATAAGCACTGGATGAACTAAAAAACAAGCAACTTTATTTTCCATTAACCATTAAGATGATTTACTCATCAGTTTTCACTATGTTTCACTTAATACAGGGTTAACAAATAATGTTGTATCTCTTAAGTGAACATTATTTTGTTAATTACTAAGCAATCCCACATTGTAGGCTCTAGGGATTCAGGCAGTGGAAGAATTTAAAATAATTATATATCAACAATTAGGGCTAAGATAGAGTAGATTGTGGTCAAAACAAAGAAAAGAAAATTAAGATTTACAGAAAAATAAAGAATACAAGAAAAGATGAGGAAAAAAAAAACCTCCAAATCGAAAATCTTATTTATACTATGTAGGATACATCTTATTCAGAGCCTGAAAACGAATCCTCATTAATAAAGACTCAATGGACAGATGAGAATGCTAAATAAAGAAGTGAAAGAAAGCTAAACAGGATCCAAAACTGAAGAGAAAACTAAATAAAATCCAATACTAAATAGGGCTTTGGAAGATTCCATATTTAGATTCCATTGAGTTTGGTTCGGCGAATGGCAGGTGGAAATTGCCATCTCATGCATGTCTTTAAAGTTTTTAAGGAAAAAACAACTAATTTAACTTCAGTGTTTACATATTCAATTAGAAAAATACCAGCTGTACAATCATGGATTTAACTCGCAGTCGCGAGTAACGGAAACATGCCTGTAACAGCCATAAAATAATAATACCAGCCTAGGGCTAGGCAAAATTTTCAAAAAATTTGCAAAGTTCATGAAAATGAATAGTGTTGATAGATATAAGAAAGACTAATATACACAACTATATAATAGGTATAAATACATCAAATAAAGATTATAAACATAGAATTCATAAACATCTACACCTTAAAAAAGTACCAATACCAAACATCATTTATATGTTTTAGTAAACTATTAACATATATTCATAAGCATACCAATTCTAATTTTATAATCAATAATGTGTTTTAAAATAAACTAATTTAAGAAAAGCAGTTCAAAATAAGAAAAAAACACATAATCTTATAGATTGGACAAACTAATACTTTAAAGTGTATATTTTAACTCAAAACTACCATTGATATGAGCTTTGATAAGCAAATATATAGAAAAAGCTAAAAAAAAGCAAATAATAACAAAAGAAGAAAAAGAAAGCAAAATAAACTCCCCTTTTAGAAGATGGAAGTCAAGAACTATAAAATAGAGGTAGTTTTTATGATATATTTTAGCTTCAAGGGAGAAATATTAGGAAGAATGAGTTGTCTTTTAATGAAAATGGAGAGATTTTTGAAGAAAATGCAGGTCTGGTGCGCTGGGGAGCAAAATGATGCCATTTGGTTTTGTTTGGCATGTGGAAAAGGCATATTTAATTATTGGTAACAGCTGTTACATTACTTATTGGCTTCCGTATCTATAACGGCCGTTTTTTAAAACCATGTGTATCCATGTGCTGCTGTGGTCTTGTGGAATTCATTATATATATCTTTATTTTTATTAATATGATTAATGAATACACAATTTACATTATATAAATATTATTCTAAATTATATTTACATTAAATATTATTCTAAAATAGTATTTGTAGAAAAAAAAAAAGAACAAAGTACAAATGATAAAAATATCCATATTAACAGTGGATTACATTCTATGATAAATAAAATTATTTCAATGAAAATAAAATTAATAAAAAATATAACAAAAATAATTGATGTGTATTTAATAATTTAATAAATTAAAACATAAAAATAACAATTTTAACGAAAACAATAAACTCAAATGGGGTTAAAGGGGTAAGGGAGAACTTTCACTGTTATTATGAACAGTAAAGGTGCTCCTTCCATTATTATATTATATAATAATAATAATAATACTAGGAAATTCATCTCGAACATCTAAAATACCAAGTACAAAATAAAACATATGATTCAGCAAAATGCTAAATAAATGAGGACCACAAAGGAAATACTACAATAAAATGAAGATAATGTACCTGATATCCATTCCATTCTGGATTTTGTGAAGGAACCCCTTGAGTTGCAGGAAACATAATTGGCACAAAGGGGGCGGTCTCATTTACTCCTCTTGGTGAAGACCAAGATGCTACACTTGATTGTGAAGAACTCTGCAACGTAGCAGACCCGCCATTACTGAATGCTGAAGGAGGGTCACTTCCTCCCACAGCAGTAGGATCTGGATGATTAAACCGGCAGTTAGCTCCATACTTGCAAGAGCCATTGCGCATATAATACGGGCACTCTTTCTCTCCCTACGATTAATGAAATATGTTAAAATTTCCAGCATGCATTATCAAAACAAAGTAAAGTCATCATCAAAATTTGCAAAGACATGCCAAATATTTCCATATATACATATAAGTAATACCGGTCGGATTGGCAGACCCAGAAAGTTAAAGCCTAGAACAGGAAGAACTGCTGTTTGTGCCGGAAGTAATGGAGATTGTGCTCTTGAGTGATTGTATCTACAAGCTTTTCCATACTTACAGCCCCCTGTCGTCAAGTAATACTGCAGCAAAAATCAAGAAAGCAAATGTGAGGAATGTGTAAGCCTAGAACATCCTAGAAAGTGGGGGAGAGGATCCTAAAAGACATGTGAAGGAAGTTACAGAAGCAGGAAAGAAGGAACTAGCTAGTAGAAATAACAAACCAGCAAATGACAACTAGTCCTTGTCAAAACCACATCATGAAAATTTTCTCCTCAAAATGATGCTGCATAACACACTTCAGGCACATTGCAGTCTAATAATTTTATGAAACAAACAAGTCCCATCGAAAAACAAAGATTAATGATTCAGCTCAGAACAACCAATCACAGTAGAACCAATAAGAGGTTACTTCTTGGCATAATAAAATGAATGCAGAAGAGATCAAACTTCTATAAAACAGCAAAAAGAACACTAAAAAAGGAGTGAAATTAAATTGAATTTTTTATATCAGAATTTTTGTTAATGCATAAGAAAAATACACAATATATATCATATAACCTTGCATTCTGCCTGGCCTAGCCACTCTGGAGGTTCTTCCCTTTCCTTCACCTTCTCTTTCGCAACCTTAAAGAGGCAAAGTTGCAAAACACAAAATTAGGGCAACATATCTAACCATATGATTTCAACCACAAAACCTCATCTACCTAAATAAGATACAATAAGCATACACGACAAAAGACAGCTGTTCGTTCAAAGTACCCCGTTTGACACTAAAGCCATAATATATAGTTATAGAAACACAGAATGCATAAGAGTACCTGGTTTTTCCTTCTTACAGGATGATTGAACTTGCAAGTGGATCCAAATTTGCAAGTCCCAGTTTTCATGTAAAAGGAACAATCTTCAGCTTCAGGTCTCACCGGATACTGATGGGTTGTGTTATCATTACTTCTGTCGTCCTTATTCTCCACTTCATCATTATCATTACCATTATCCTCTTTATCATTTTCGTCTCCAACATTGCTCTCCCCAGTCTTGAAGTAGTCATCTTGATTCAATTCAATGAAATGTTTGTCCTCCTTATCCTCTTTCAAATAGAGCTGCTTCTCTAGTTGTTCATGCACTGTCTCCATCTCTTCAGATGCAACCTCCTCATCCACTGGCCCGCCCTCCTTAAAATAAAGCTGCTTCTTGTCTTGCTCTTTGTGTAGTTGGAATGTCTGATCAGAATCTGGATCAGCAAGGAAAGAGGGTAGAGGCGATTGAAACCCTAAATTAGGGTTTGTATTAGCAGTATTTGAGAGAAAATTTGATGCTTCAGAGAATTCCATTACGCTAACACGTTGCAATCTGGAAACACCCTAATTGCAGATGTAGGTGAGAGGGATAGAATGGTAAAGAGCAAAATAGAATAATTTCGTGAAATCGAAATTAAAATTAAAAAAAAAAAAAAAAAAAAGGCAGAAGAAGAAGAACAGAAGAGAAGCTCCAAGTCCAAACCATGAATACCAAGCTCAAGCTGCTAATTCTACAATTCATATAAACTATTTATTTGCCCTCACTCCCAATTGAACGTAATCCAAAAAGACGGTATAATTAATGTAATGTACAAAATGAATGACTATTTTTTACATTAAATATCATTCTATCAGTCATATTACATATAATATTATTATGTTTAATAACATTGTTTTTTTTTTAAATGCAGAGACTACCTTGAAATTAAAAGATAAAAGGACTTATTTAAAGTTTTTTTTTTTTAAAATAAAAAATATATTTAATAAAATTTTCTTAAATTACAAAAATATAAATAATAGTGATTTAAAAAAAAAAAGAAAAGAAAAATCTTATACGACTCTTTTTGTCGGTAGTTTTAGAGAGAAGTGATTATGATTTTGAAAAATACGTTTTTAGGTAAAACGAGAAGATGGGAGTGGATAAGGATGATATGAGTGGGTAGGGAGTAAAGTTGGCATAATAGTAATAACAATAATTACCATTCCGCATTGGTAGACCGACTCTGGATTCGCTGGAGAGGTTTTAAGATCCAAGAAATTGGTGAGGCTGCGGTGAATAAATGGGAAGGGAATTAATGTTATGAATGACAATTACAGGGAAAAACTTAATCCTATCATCTTTAAACCTATCCCTATCCTGTCAATTGAGCAATGTTAAATTACATTTCTCTGAATTAAGTTAACCTTAACCCCTGCTGCTTTTCTTCACGGAATGACCAGTCTTCCGCTTGTGGCGACTGAAATCTGACACGAATCTGAACGTCTGCCCACAACCCTCTTCACCACAAACATAAGGACGAGCACCTGTGTGAACCCTTATGTGTTCAGTTCGTGCCCATGCCCATTTGAACGTCATCTTGCAACCTTTCCAGGGGCACTTAAGGGGGCGGTCGTCCAGGTGGACTCGGCGGTGCTGCACCAGGTATTTGTGTGAGAAGAACGTCTTTCCACACCCCTTCACTGGACAAATATTTCTTTTGTGCACAGCTAGCTCTTGTTTTGAGCTAAAGCTCATGGTGCACCCCTCAATGTCACACTGATATTCTGCATCTTCCTCCTTATTTTTCACACTCTTCTGTCCACTCGGAGTCTTCCCAGCTGAACAATTCTTCACTTTCTTCCTACTGTCTTGCAGCTTCTCTTTTAGCTTTGTTTTTGACTCTTTTGAGGGCTTCGAGTGCCTTTTCCTAAGGCGTGTACTAGGTCCCCCTTCTAGCTCCTCTTCACCTCCTGATTCTATCCGTCTTCCATTACGCTCAACTTTAGCATTACAAATCCGAGGAGTTTCTTGCTTCCCTTGTTTGATTGATTGGAGACTCTCATTCGTTTTTAGTCTAGCCATACCTTGCTTCGCAAGCTGTAAAGCCCCTCGCTTCCTTTTGCGAAAGGTCACTGGTTTCCTGTGCTTGCTTCTAAGATTCTTCGACCGTTGCTTATTAGAATTATCCTCCAACAAATCATCTGAAACTGCATCTTCCCTCTCAATATGATTGGCTTGCTTGCCTCTAGGGATCTTCCTTGGCTGCCACCCACTATCATCCTCATGCAGATCATCTGAAGCATCTTCCCTCTCAATAAACTTGGCTTGCTTCTCTATGGGAGTCTTCTTTGGCCGCCAATCAGTGTTGCCCTCATCTAAATCATCTGAAACATCTTCACTCTCTGTAGATGTAGCTTGCTTGCATCGAGAGGTCTTCCGTGGCTGCCAATGACTATCCTCTTGCAGATCATCTGATACATCCTCACTGTCAGTAAACTGGGCTTGCTTGCCTCTAGGAGTCTTCCTTGGCTGCCATTGACCATCTTCCTCCTGCAGATCATCTGAAACATCTTCCCTCTCTACAAATTTGCCCTTCCTGCTTCTGTTTATTCTCCTGTGCTTTAGATTAGTATCATCACCCAGCAAATCATCTGAAACTGCATCTTCTCTCTCAAAAAATTTGGACCTTTTGCTTCTAGGAATCACTCGCCGTTGCTGCCGGATAGTGCCCTCCAATGAATCATCTGAAGTTTCGCTTTCCCTTTCCACAAATTTGGCTTGCTTGGTTCCATGTATCCTCATGTTTTTCAGATAAGTATCATCCTCCAGTAGGTCATCAGAAACTGCACCCTCCCTGTCAATAAATTTCGATTCCCTGCTCCTATGAGATCCTCTAGGATGCTTGTACGTACTTCCTTCTAGCATATCATCTGAAATTTCATCATCTCTCTCAATAAATTTGGCTTGGCTGCCTCCAGAAATCCTCCTATTCTGCTGCAGAGAAATATCCTCCAGTGAATATGAAAGTGCCTCCTCCCTTTCAAAATATTTGGCCAGTTTTCTTCTGTGAACCCTCCTTAGTGGCCGATGTGAAGTCTCCTCTTGTGAATCATCTGAAATTGCATCTTCCCTCCTAAACTTGGCTTCTGTGTTTCTATAAACCCTTCCCTGCCAATCATGAATATCACCTTCCAGTGAATCATCTGAAATTTCATTTTTCCTGTCAATATATTTGGCTTGATTATTTAGAGTTCTGGGAATTCTGCTATGTTGCTTTTGAGAGCTGTTGTCCACTAAAGCATAAGAAACATTATTTTCACTCTCAATGGATTTGTCCCGTTTGCTCCTAAGAATTCTGTTATGCTGATGATAAGTGTTGCATTTTAAGGAATCGTCCGAAATTGCATCCTCTCTCTCAACAGATTTAGCCTGCTTGCTTTTGTGAGTTCTTCCATACTGCTGATGAGTATCATCCTCCAATGAATCAAATGAAATTTCTCTTTCAATTCGTTTAATCTGTTTCCTACTATAAACTCTTGTCTGCCTCTTATGAGAAACATCCTCTTGACAATCGTCTGAAGCTGCATCTTCTGTATTTACACATTTGACTTTCTTGCCTGGTCCATTTGTTACTGTCATTTTCCTCTTTATCGCAGATTTTCTGGTGACTGAGGGGGTTTCAGTCCTACATATATTTTCTAGTTTTCTCTCAAGCTTCTCATCTGGTCTTGTCCGACCATGGAAGCTTCTGTCTTGTTCTTGTTCTTGATCCTCAGAATCCTGCTTTGTTAGGAAGGGATGGACTTGATTTGACATCCAAACTTTCCCACACCATCTCCCTGCCACCACTTTTTTCTGCTTGCTAGGTTTCCTTCCATAAACATTAAACTTTGTGGGCGAGGTAGCTGGAGAAATCCGACCAAAAACATTGTATATAACAGAATTGTATGGCATCTGCTTACTATAAAGAGAAGATCGGCTAAGATCAGCACTGTAAAAAAGATTTATGCCCAGCTTGACAGCCCAGTCCCCATTCCCTGGTGTGGCTTCCTCACTATCCAAAGCTGACTGGATATTCTGCTCGTCCTCTTTAGTGGCATCCCTGAAAGTGATATCATTCCATAGATACTCAATTCCCAATTCTTCTGTCACTGACCTTGCCTCAGCTTCTATCTTGGGATACTCTGCAATAATTTTCATGGAAATTACAAGTAGATAATACCAGAATTTACCTATACATGCCAGAAGACAAGAATGAATATGCAATCTACTAGAGAAGTATTTGGTTGGCATTCATTAATAGATTGATTATCAAGCATCGACTATGGTTTCCATATACCAGACTTTCTCCAGCAAAATAAAGGGACATGTATCATGCAAAAGAGCCAGACCATGGAGCAATGTTCTTATGATGGAAAGAAGCAGAAAACCTTCAATGAGAACTAAACATTTTCCTCTACAGTATACCGGCCCTTTTCTTATAAGGCCATTTGCACCAATTTCCCCTTGATGAAATTAGCGCAGACAAAATGTGAAGCGAGGAAAAAGAAAGTGGGAATTATATTCCTCTTTTGCAATTTTGTGTCTACTCGGACTAACTGCATGCAAGTCACCAAATGGATTCACTTGAAAGTAAGTAAATAAACCCTACATAAGTAGGTTACTTAATCCACATGAATCAACATATATTGTGTGTGCTGTTATTGAACATGCTCAATTATCCACTTAAATCAACATATTACTATGGTCATACTCCAATATCATACCACATTAAATTCAGGATTTAAACTTGATTTTGATGATTACAGGGTACTGGAAAAAAGAATGTGGAAGAAAAGGGAAAGGCAGTCACCAGAAATGAAGAATCAATGGCAATAAATTATATCACAACACACCTGGATGACAGAGAAGCAATATATGCACTCCCCCGATTGGACGAAATTGCTGTTCCACTTCTACAGCATGCTCAAGGCAAAAGACATGCATGCGAGAAGAATCTTCATCAGATCTTTGGGCAAATGATGTGTCCATATTAAGAGCTTGATCACTTTCATCCTTGAAATTGGCTTGTCTATTCTCACGTCCATGTTCTGCATGCCTTCCAGTATTTTGAACAGTAACTTCATCTCCACAATCAGGCCTTGATGAGGATAGAGTATGACCATCATTTTCACCATGATGGCACTCTTGCTTGAAAGAAGGCAAAGCAGAGATTTGATGCTGATATTTACGTTCTGACAAACAGCTCGCCTTGTTTATTTCATCAGCATGGTGCAAAACATCTGGTTCAACCTGGTCTTCCTCAGAGTCAGATGAATTACCATAATTCAAAGCCAGTAAGCTAAGAGCGGAAGTGCGTCCCTGTGATTCAGTGTTTGAAGCAACTTTATTTTGATTCATCATCTGAATTTGGTAATTAGCAGACTGAACAGGGACATCATATAAAGCAGCCACAGTATTCTTCTCAACCCATTCTGTATTTTCAGATGAAAAAGGGTGTTCAAAATTGGTGCCTTGAAAAAGGAAATCATCAAATAAACAGAGAATCCACAGAATAAAAAGACAAACAGCCTTCAGCCTTTTTGAGGCCATACAATGTGCAGGTTGCTTGAAAATTCAGATGCTCAAAGAACCATGTCAGTTAAAGAATGCGTTTACAAATGTTTTTATGTTGTGCTATGTAGTTTAATTCAAAACAGGATCCATGCTCATCATCGTACCATATATTAGTAATAAATAGATAAACAAAGAATTGACACAGAATAGCAGCCCAGCCAACATTATTGTAACATACAAAAGGCATTTTTATCCAATTATCATCCATTGAAGATTTTAGACAATCAATTTCTCATTGTCCATAGCAAGTTGCAAGGAAAATTGTTTTCACTTCAAAGCATTATAAAAACAATTGTTCCGCATTATCCTCATGTCTTCTCATTATTGGTTTTACGATCATAACAAATATATTGTTGCTAACTCATCATATACTAATCCAATTGAATATCACAAAGTATTGCTAGGTCAATGCCAGCCATTAAGATTTGCTCTGCTACTCAATAATGCCTGATCAGGGAAAAATTGAAAATTAAAAATGTAATTTTAAATGCAGCACACTGTTTGACAAAGGGACGATAACATAAAACACACCAACCCTCGGTCTCAGCCCAACCTTCTAGATCATTTCTTAACTGGCAGATTTCAACATTAGAACACTACTTTTAAGGGTCTGTAAATCAATCAATCCTAGAAAGACATTATCCAGTCAGACACACACATGACAAATTCATTACCCATTGTTGAGCTAAACATGAATATTGATGTAACCTGAAAAAAATGACTTTTTGACCTATTTGTAATCTCATGTACTAAAGGCAAGTCAACATCATAAGAAGACCATTTAAAACGTACTAATAGAAGAATTCTGTTCAGAAGCATCAGTGTCTCCACGGGAAATGGTGAGCCCATCATTAGTTACTCCAGAACCAACAATCCCATCATTCAAGAAGCTACAATCAGCAGACATGAGGTGTCTAGAAGCTGCTTCTCTTGGTTGAACGACAGCAATGCAATCAAATCTCAAAAGTCCACAAGTAACACATGAAAACAGTCTCTGATCAGACAACTTATCACCAAGAGCAGTAGCTTCATTTTCTGTGACTGTGTCCATACTATGCATACCGTCATTTCCATTCAATGAGGAAAACCTATTTTTTTCACACAGAGAAGCAAACTTTTCTTTCATTGAAAGGAGGCCTTTCACTTGAGTGATTCTGTTGTTTCTTTCTGGCATGATCTCATCAGGAACAGAATCATTTTTTGATTTGAAGATAATCTTTTTACTGGATGACCCAAGGATGGGTCTCACTCTTAACTGAGACCCAACACGTAAATTTGAGCAAACAGAAATGTCCGAAGAACTTCTAGGAAGAAGCACAACTGAAGATCCTTTTCCAAGAATATGAAGCAGGCCATTATTGTGAATTACATTCTTTACAAAAAGTTCTTTAACCAGAGTTTCTCCTTCACCCTTTTGCTTATCTTTTAATCTAGAACTACGCGGTTTAGCACTGATGCCCACAGGTATTCTGGAGAAAGAAAAAAGTAATATGAGGTTTCTTATAATTACAAAAGCAATCTATGTGGATCACATCGTATTCATACCATCCTAACATAGATCCAGCAGTGTAGTTCACACGTTAGGGGAACTTTTCAAGGGAAGTTCTAATTTTCATGTTACACAAAAATATAGAATTAACTGGAAGAATAACTAGAAAGAAAGCAGCATATAGGGTTGGCAACAAGGAAACATGATGGTGATAATTATCTATTTACTAACAAAATATGATTCGCTGCAAATGTCAAATCGAGTCAGATTCCATGTAAAACTCTTCCCAGAAGCATGCAATTGACTACTTTAAACAGAATTAAATTCCACCAATAGGTATATAATCAACAGATTATGTATAGCAGAGCTTTCAACTTGTAATTTTTTGTCTGAAACAATCCAATTAGAAATCAAGAATCACCAGGAAACAGACAAGGAAACTACTGAAGAGAATAAGATTGCTATTTTAGCTGCAAAACAGAAAGTTGCAACAGTTGATAAAGAATACCTTGTACATAGTTCTAGTGCAAGATCATAAAGTAACTGGAAATGAGACACCATTGGAGGATAATTAATTGAAGCTCTTCGAATGGCAGCATCTTTAGCAACCCTCAACCACTCAGGAGTTGCTATATTAGCTGCCTCCCCACAATTAAATCCTAAACATAAAAAATGACAATGTCCACATCAATCAAAAGCAATAATGATAAAGAAGAGGAAGAAGCAATCAATCACCAATTCAAGAAGACTAAACAGAAATATAAAGGTGCATTACCATGACTGAACCCTGAATGATAGGCCCTTGGAAAAGTGACAACGAATTCCCCAGCATTTTGCACTAACCTGATTCCAAGCAACTAAAATAGTTCAGAAATACAGAGATGCCATCAAGCTAGATTGTAAAAACATTTGCTTCTACAAGTTATGACCAGTCCAAGTCTAATATTATTCCAAAAGTTTATATTAGTGCAAGGAAAGAGGAAAGGTATAATGACATTTTTAGAAAGTTCTTTCAATTTAATAATTCTCACAGTCCATTATCACTTTTTAGCATTAATTAAGTTGAACTACTATCAATAGAAATGGCATCAAAACAGTTTCTAAGCACATGGCTTTATCCACCCCAAAGGTCATGGTCATCTCATAAACAAGTTCCCAGTAAAATAAAACATACTAAAAAGCAAAATGAGAATTGAGAACACTGAGAAGCAGAATAACAGAAGTGAAGAGAGCACCTGCAGCATGGTACACCAACACTCACAAATACTTCAGGTGACATAACTGTGGTCTTCTCACCAAGAATTGCAAATGTAGCTGATAAAGGGCAAATGAAAGTTACAATTAGTTCATTCAGATGAATCTATAAGCATGAAGTCAACAGATCGTTCCCTTACTTCCCAAAACTAAGTTTCTTTTCAGCTAAATCAGAACATGATCACTCTGTAAAACCTCTACTGACATTGTCTCCAGAAACAACAATAGCACAATAGTCTCGACAAGTAATCACCAACCACACAAAATTGCTTTTTCCATAGAAAAGTGAATCGCAAGTCTTCACTGTTACTTAGTTACATTGTTTAGTAGCACATATTACTATGCTATACTGGTTACTCAACATTATCAAGTCTCACCATTTTCTGAATCAGCTAATCCATCATATTAATTAAGTAATTCTCCTAACTGATGCTTTTGACAATGTCTGTGCGTATCACTAAATTCTATTGAACACATCATTAATACACCTAAAACAGGGGAGCTAAACTACACGTTCTTTCGTTTAATGCAGTATAATAAAAAAAACTCACCAAGAGGATTTATCTCTCCTCCATACCCATGAACCCGGACCACATCCTCAAAAGCAACAGCTGCCTCTCTTGGCACGCCATACCAAGTCTTTCCTGCTCCCATATGCAAGTAATTCAAGCTATGCAAGTCATGATCCTCCACATGCCAAGCGAACCAACTAAACATCATAGCTACATACACCATGGGTGAAGTAACCCCAGGTATCTCCTCCTTCATATATCTCAACAATGAGCCTTTGGCCCTGGATACTCCTATCATGTTCCACTCGGTTTCCCCCACAGTAACCCCCTCCCCTACCACCTTCCCTCCAGTCTTCTTGGGTAAGAAAGCAGAGCCCGGCATGTCATTGGCATACTCAACAGAGAAAGGCTTATCCACAGTAGCTTTCCAGTATAGGGTTTCGACCTCTAGAGGAGAAAGAGTTCCGTTCTTCGAGCACTTCTTGCGATAGCTTCTCTCAAAGGATTTAGCTTTAGTTTCAAATTCTTGAAAAGTGTAGTTCTCCCCGCTCTGCCACACTGGCTTCTGCATCGGGCGGGGCTTCCGGGGGAAGAACCCGATCTGCTGCTGCCGAGTAGTAAATGTGGGTGGAGATTTAGAAGTAGAAGTGCCAGCACGGGCGGCAAGGGAGCGGTTGAGGTTAGTAATTGCAGCTTTCTTGGGAGCCGCATTGACAGGGGGCACGATTTTGCAGATACCATACTTGGCAGCTTCCTTCTCGATTTTTAAAATGTAGGCAATTGGATCTTGGAATTCATCTAGAGTAGGATGGTACTCTGGTGCTAATGGTAGGTTTTTGAGCCATTGAAAAACCTCTTGCTGTGATGTTGGTTCAGTTACCAACCCACCAGTAGCTGCCATGAAAAAACCGTGATAAAGAAGATATATTCTCGAAGCAGCTGATTTGGACTTATAGGTCTGTTTCTCCCCCAAAGTCCATTGTGGACTTAAAAGAGAGAGAAACAGAGGAGATGAAAGAAAGAAGAGAAGCTGATCAGATCCTTGGTTTCATTTCTGTTGCTTTTTTTTTTTTTTTTGCTCTCTGCTTTTTTTTTTATTAGCAGAAATCGGAAATGGGTTAGAGGCTTTTTTGTCTTTGTTGTATGGGTTTCTATTTTTTATATGCTCTGTTTATTACAGAGCAGTGAAAATGGAGAGGCAGAGGATGAGGCGGTGGCTAGTGCAAAGAGCAAACACCACTGTCTCACCAGAGAGATCTGCTGGCCACCCCACATCACCCTTGATAG
>CAOGCB010750680.1:0-13099 GCA_948266635.1 Cnidoscolus chayamansa
AATTTGGAAAATATGAACCAACCCAAGTTGAAATCAGAACCAAAATGAAGCTGAAACTGTTTTAAACCGATGCTTTCCAAACCCAAGGACGGCCTTGGCATTTTATGCAGCCAATGTACTCTACAGCTTGTGAAAGCGTCACTTTCACATTGCAATATGCGCGCAGATGAACGACTTCTTATATTTACACCCAGAGGTTCCACTCTTCTATATGTTGGAATTACACGAATTTCGATTATTAAGCAGCTTTTTAAAAACCTAATTGAGATCCATTAACTTTGATTTTCCCTAAAAATGTCTCGAAGTGATCTTAATTTATTTTTATTAAAACACTTTAATATAATTTAATATTTATTATTATTTTTTATTAAAAAAAAATAATACACGTGAATTTCAGAAACATAATTAGATTATTGTCAAAATCAAGTTTTATATAAGCTCTACGCAACGAGATGCAGGCATCAAACGTCATGTCATTGGAAAATGCAGACCAATTTGCGCACGTGCCCGCTTCATGGATTTAATTATTATGAAATTAAATATTTTTATTTATTATTAATTAATTTTTATATAATTATTTTATTTTATTTTTGTTAAAAAATGAAAATTTTAATTATTTATTCTGAAAAAACAGCATCGATTTTTACATTTACATCAATTAATAGCGTTCAAAGAAGTTAAAATACAATTTCCAAATTAACATAAAAATAAAACAATTGCAAATAATTATTCCCATTGTGAAATCAAAATTACAAAAGTAATATTGAAATTTCGATTTCGATTTGTAAGCTGATCCGAACTGGACCGAGACCGCACACCGAGCCCACAATCAAGCAGCACTTTTTGTAAGAATTATCTAAAAACATGAGGAGGAGCTGCAATGGCTACAGTGTCTTACGTAAAGGATGACTGTAACATAGATGTCATGTTACCTCCAAACATCTGAAAAAGGGAAAACAAACAGCCCTTTACGGGAAATTCTGAAAAGGTAAGAACTGGCAATTTTTTTCAGAAAAAATGAAAAAAACGTTATGGGTTCTATGTACTTCTCTAATTGAGTTTATTAAAGACAAAAATTGCTATTAGCTTCTTCACTTAGATTTTGTGCCTAACTGGAAATTGGATAAAAAGTTGAATGCCCAAAATGAGTTTTTTAACCCGTTTCAAACAAATCGTGATGATTATATAGGTCAGTGAAGGGTGAGAAGGACAGAAGAATGAGTGTGCTTCTGCATAGTTTCGTCAGCTAACGGTGAGGCCTGCTAAAGCTTACTAGCAACTGCTTATGATGAATTCAATTGATTCTTTTTTCTTTTAAAGCTGGATCCTGTTTCTTGATTGAGTGCTTGGTATTTTTGCTGTTCTTAAGCTTCAACCAACCTAATTCGAGTAAAAAAAACTCTTTTTTTCTTATATGGACAAATTTCGTGATTGAATACTTGCTATTTTTTTGCCGTTTTAAAGCTTCAATCAATCTAATTCGAGAAAAAAATGAGAAGCTTTAATAAACTGTACTGTGTGGAGGTTTGGTTTAGGCTTAGTAAGCCAGAAAAATGAATGAGAAACATGTGAAAATAAATGCCCATGTTGGAAGCTAAAGCAAATAACTCTTGAGGGATTATCTGGAACGCAAACTATGCAAGGGCTATTTGCTGGTTTGGAGTTGCTTTCTTAGAATCTCTAGTTCTCAGAGATGTTCTCGTGCCTAATCCTACATGTGATGGAGCCCAGTTAGCAAATTAGCAGAGGGTGCCTTCCTGTAAGTAATTTGTTAGACTATGATGTGGAGTTTTCCATGTTTTGTAGGTTGCGCTCTTTTTTATTTTTTTTTTAATTTTTTTTTGTGTGTGTATATAAACTATATAAACTTATGCATTACATGAGTTAATCATTATCTGTAATGCATTTTTATCTACCTTTTTTGTTCTGACTCTGTATATTTTTTTAATTCACATGATTAGCAAATACACTCTGATTGGCTTGTTTGACTACTCATCTAATTCGCGTGTGTTAGGTGTGGGCAATTTTTCTTGGGGAAACGTGTGGAGGGCGGTGTTGGAATTGCTGGGGGCATAGTGGTGGAATTGTAAATTATGTGAAAGAACTCTTGTGATTATGGTTGTTTTCTTCTGGATTTATAAGCATCAGTAGTTTCCATTTTGTAATTCGTCGAACCATGGTCTGTTTTTGTTTACAATCAAGGTTTAGTTGAGTTGAGTTGTTCTCTTGTGCATTGCATTGGAACTTCACCATCTTTTACAATTGATAAAATTCAGTATGATTTATTGCAACAATATGCTTTTGTTGCTGCTTGTACATTTTGCAGCTGTCCTTTTTGTATGGAGAGCCTGCCACATTGAGTGTGCATGTATCTTGCTGATATCTTGTTTTCTGATTTTTGCTGTATAGGAACCTTGTGCTTTGACTGTCGGATTTTAAATACCTTTTAAATGGGTTTTTGACTTTATTTGTTGCAGATTTCCCCCTTCTAAATTTAGTAGTAGTTATTCCAGGCTCCAGCTGCTGATCTATTGATTTCTTTTCGCGATGCCTTCCCTTCTACTCTTGCAACTAACTGAGCATGGTCAAAGCCTCCTAGCCTCCAGAAGGTATTACATCTCTTCCATGTTTTCTTTTTTCATAAGCAGAAGGGAAAAGTCATTTCATAATGTATTGCTTTTGATCAACTTATATTCTATGACAATATTAGGTCTTATGTATAGCTATATGTTCAATAGGCAGTGAATTAGCCTAAACTGTCGCAATTGTTCATCAACAATGCAAGTGACATTTGTAAGATAAATCTTACATTCAGTTTTATCCAGTCACTTGATTCTAATTCTTTTTGCTGCTGGCCAGTAAAATAGCTTAGGAGATGAATTAATCAGGTGCAAAACTTGTTTTATTTTAATGTTATGTTTTCTTCTCTCTTTAGTCAGCTCCCTGCTCAGCTAGGCCCTTTAAGCGAGCAAGCCAAACTCGTTGTAGTCCCTTTTCCACCTGTATCCTGTTACCTATTTTCCCTGTTGTTCCTCTTCCATTGTTATTTTATCTTTGTTTGTTCACTTAATTATAATCTCTATATTTTGTTATATTATTTATCATTCATCTGCTCTCTATTTGGTGGGCCAACTCTTATAAAGAATTATAGAGTTGTTGCTTGTTTCCATCCATTTTGGTTGTGCTTGTGGCAGATTTTTATCTGTATTTGTAATTTTTATATTCATCTTCTCCTTTAGATGTCTCTGTGATAAAATTGTTTATAGCCTACTGTATACAACTTTGTGAAAAACAATCTGTCTTCTCTATTTCAGTGATGAAACTGTGGTATATTTGTTATCCAAACAGGAAATCTCTACTGCTTGCTACTGGCATCTTAGCAGTTGGTGGAACTGCTGCATTTTTGCAGTCACGGCATAGCTGTAAAAAGCGTGATTACTTTGGTCATTCAAATGGGCTTACTGACAATAACAACAAACTGGCCAAGCAGGTTACAGATGAAGATTATGTGAAGAAAACCATTCAAAAGAAAGGAAGTTTAAGACCACTCCATGTTTTAGCTGCTGTTCTGTTGTCTGATATGGGCAAAATGGGAGCAAGGGACCTTTTCACTATGGTAGCCATAGCAGTAAGAGTTTGCTCTATGTGCAGTCATATATTTTGTCTTCATCTCCTATTCCTAAAATCAAAGCTTTTCTTGTGGTAACTAGTGTTTCTTGATTGTTCAGCATGTGCTATATATCATAGGATATATTTGAAAATAAAATATACAATAGATACTGACACTCTTACCTTCACCTATGGGTTTTAAATTTCCCCCTCCTTGTCTCATTTTACTGCTCTCAGTCACATTCTTGTATTCAAGCCTGGGATTGCAGAGATGCACCTTGAACCTTGGTGTGCCTTCAGAAGAATGCCTGCCTGGAAAGTCCCTAGGTGCTGGTTCCTGAGTTTGCTGTTTCTAGAGCCGTGCCCGTGTGCCTTTTAACAACTATGATCAAAGCTAGTTATATGGGAAAAATTTGCAATTGCATTAAATTGAAGGTCATGTTATTGCTTCAATTTGATTATAGGTCATGAAACAAAAATTAACTTAGTATCAAACTGAATATAGAAGATGGGAGTGAGATGAGATATAGTGGGAACAGAGTACATATTATTACCTTTCCATGTGCTGAAAATTTTAATTAATAGGGTTGGTTAAGGTTTGAACTTTGGACCTTTTGGCTTAAAATGCTTTGATATGATCTCATGAAACCATTTAACCAAAAAAATCATGTTTGTAGATAAGGGCTCCGAGAATAGTTTTGTCTCTAGCAATTGAAGAGGCTTAATAATCCTTGTAAGTTTGACAATAAAAAAAAAGTAGATTTGCAAATCTTTTAACTGTTTTTTTGAAGCCTTTAAGTGATTCTGAGATATTCTAGGTTTTCCATTTGCAAGAAACATTTTGCACCTTGATGTACCATTTTATAGTATTATAGAATGTGTGTATTTGATATCTATTAAAAAACAAATAAATAAGAAGATAAGATTTTATATCGTAGGTAGTTGATATCTATTAGAAAAGATAGAGGGTAGAATTTGAATAGGTCACTGGTTAGGATATTTTATCTATATATACCAATCTCTTCATTATGAATCAATAAAATTATCTCCCACTCTTTCAACATATACCACTAATACACATTGTCTGGTACAAAAAGTTTTCTTAGTGCAAATGGTGGAAAAAACCTCTATGGCCTTTGACTTTCTTCAGTTTTATACTAGTGAGTTTCACAAAATTTCTTTCTACATCAGATTAGTCTGTCCATAATCTGGTGAGTTGGTGGGCTTTTTGGTCCATTCTTTAAAGACTGTTTCTTGGCCTGCAACCATTTTAACTTATGACAGTCTGATGTAATGCTTGGTTCGTGGAGCGTGACTTATTAACAACTCAATGATTGGATGAGAAAAATCAACTGAAGATAACACCGCCTTCGTTTTTTTTTTAGCTTGAAGAGGTACATGGCTGTTATCATTTGTTGAGAGCGACTGGTGATGTCTTTTAGTCACAAAATGATCAGACCAGACCTGTACTTATGCACATAAAAAGAATTATATTATTAATATTTGCTGAACTGTTTTTTAAATAAATAAAATATTGTAACTTTTGGTGCTCTTCTTGGGAATGAGGACTATGCATATGACACAACAGCAGTAGGATTGGTGGTTTACATAGAGTTTGATCCTCGGAAAATTCTGTTGTCACTGGTTTTGTACTTGCTAATGAGAGTTTCATCAATTTTAACTAATACAAAGGATTAGAGTAGAATTTGAGGATTATATTGGATTTCCCCCTTATTTTTCCTGTTGGGTGAGATTCCACTTTCTAGACAGTTGTTAGAAGTTGGGGACATATGCTTTTTTGATGCCATCACACTGCCGTCGAATCTTTACATGAGGGGAAAAAAAGGATTGTATTTCTGAAATTTTTGCCTTGAAATGAGAAAAGAAGAAATAGAAACATGACTTGTTTTTGAATTAAATAACTAGTCTACAAGCCATTAGTGTACTACTGTACTTAGATTCATTTATCACCTTTACCTTTTCTTAGTTACCCAATCTGTTTGTCTTGGGTATTTTGATTGATTTTTTTATCCATTTACTCGGTGATAGTATTTGATTTGCATTATGCTGTTATTTTGCTGTGAATTTTTCTATGTTGCTGTGGTGGAAAGATGGAAAAAATTGAAAAGAAGAAATAACATGTAGTGCTTGTCACCACTCTGATTGACTTAATGGTGAGAACACCAACTTGATCCATTGTCCCTGGAATTCTTTTGTTCATTTATTTGTTGATTCACACATAGATACAATTGGATTTAGTCATTTGATTTAGCTGGAGTTACATCACCTTTGTGATTGCATACCCCTGAATTCTTGAACATGATGGTTACTTAAGTAGAAATGTGCTTTTGCAATTTTTTTTGCAGGTGTTGAGAACTGCTTTGAGCAACAGATTAGCAAAAGTACAGGGATTTCTATTCCGTGCTGCTTTTCTCCGACGTGTACCATTATTTTTCCAGCTGATATCTGAAAATATCATGTTATGTTTTCTTCTATCAGTTATTCATTCTACTTCAAAATACGTAACTGGGACCTTAAGTCTCTGTTTCAGAAAAATATTGACAAAACGTATCCATGCAAATTATTTTGAGGTGATCATGGTTACTTTTTATGTTTATTGGAAAATAAATTTTTTAGATTGATTTTATTTCTTGGTTCTAGTTTGGTTAATTCTGACTTGGTCACAGGAAGTCTTTATCTTTTCCTTTTAGTTTTGCTATAATTTTATTGGATTAATTATATGATTGGAATTTACAAGTTGTATCCTATGAATCTACCTCAATTAATTGTTCTTTGATCACGGAGATGGTTTTCTTTGTTTGCTTTGTAGAAAACGATGTTTGTTTGTTGAATCGCACATTGGTTTGGACTATGGGTTTTGTGCCTCTTATAAAATCTTGGGGCAACCCTCCCCCTTGAGCTAGCATTTGGGGTGGAGTTAGGCTCAACCTATTTTCTTAACATGGTATCAGAGCCTCTCATCCAATTTTGGGCTCCCATTTTGTTTGGGCTAGGTGTGTAGGGTCTCCCATTTGTGTTTCACGTTTGAGGGGGTGTGTAGAATCCCACATTGGTTTGAATATGGGTTGTGTGCCCCTTAGAAGACATTAATAGTAAAAAAGCTCTTTTTTTTTTTCAATATCCAAGTTGAGAATGCTTTTTCATGATTTAGCTTTTAGGTGACACTAAAATAATAATTGTGATAGTCATAATTTAAGGCTGACCTTTCATTTTTTTCTTTCATGTGAATCTTTTCTATAGTTATCTTCTATTGAAACATTTTGTAATTATAATGTAATTCGCTATATTTGATATAGGCAGTATTGAATGTTAACTCTCTGATTTGGTTTCAAGTAACAATTTTGTGTGTTTTGAATCATCAATATGGCATGCATGTGCCTTTGGGTGCAGGTGTTTAGCATCTATTTGATGTAACAGTTGTGATCAGCTGTAAGTCGGATAGTTGATTGTCAATGGATATCAAATATCTATTTGGGTTACTGGTTGCAATTGATTGTAAAGTATTTGATAATACAATGGTTGGAGTTGCAGTCGAATTGTAAAATTACAAATAAATGAATTTTTATTTTAGTTATGTTTTATATGGTACAATTATTTATTATAGACAAATGAATCTCTTTTAAACTAAATTCACAGTAATATAGATATCTGCATGTATGGAATTAGTAATATTTTTATATTCTATCAATTATAATGTCAATAAGTTGGCATGTATTTCGGTACATAAATGTTTCTGTACATTCAAAAGGTCAAATGTAGAGAGAAATAATTTTTATTGTTAAATTATTGATAAGTATTATCATAATCATTTTGAAATTTAATGGCGTATTTCTATGAAAGCCAACTTTTGGGTCCCAAAACTAGGATTTCTAGCTTATATAACTTTCAGTTATAAAAACAAAACTGAGCTTTTATGATTTCAACAGGTAGCTTTTGTTTTTGTCTTTTTCCTCTTAAGAGAACAATTTTTATCCAATAGTTGAGTTCTTAACCTCTAAATGCTAGCTCCAAAAGCTGAATCAAATGGGCAGTAAATTTCTGGATGATAATCTTCCACAATCTCATTCCATCAAACAGCAATGATACTTGCAATTTAGTACAGAATCTTTGATATATATCTCCATTGTTTAGTTTAAAACATGAGGCCTGTGCTTTTTTGGCACAGAAAAAAAAAAGCAATATTTTTTGAAATGTTGCCTAATGAATGCATTTTGATGCCTTTGTTTGATGCATGAATTGTTTTCTGAGTTATTATTTATCTTTTAATTTGGGTTCCAGAACATGGCATACTATAAGATATCACATGTTGATCGCCGTATTACTAATCCTGAGCAACGAATTGCAAGTGATGTGCCAAGGTTCTGTTCAGAGTTGAGTGAATTGATACTGGATGACTTGACAGCAGTTACTGACAGCCTTCTCTATACTTGGCGCCTCTGCTCATATGCTAGCCCAAAATATTTTTTTTGGATATTGGTAATCATTAGTTCATCTATCATATTTATCATACTTGTCAGTATTCTTTATGTTTCTGTAAATTATTCTCTTGAATGGCCACTAGTAGACTTACAGCTTAGCATGATGACATTTCAGTCTTAACAGTTTCCCACTTGACACATTATGTTAACGATCTCAGGCCTATGTGGTAGGAGCAGGAACTATGATTAGTAAATTTTCTCCTGATTTTGGGAAACTAATGTCAAAAGAACAACAATTCGAAGGTGAATATCGGCGGCTTCATTCACGTTTAAGGGCCCATGCAGAAAGTATAGCATTTTATGGTGGAGAGTGTAGAGAAGAATCACACATTCAGCAGAAGTTTAAAGATCTTGTTAAACACATGAGAGTTGTCCTTCATGAGCATTGGTGGTTTGGCATGATTCAAGATTTCTTGTTGAAGTATCTTGGTGCTACAGTTGCAGTTATACTGACTATGGAGCCCTTTTTCGCTGGCCGTCTTAGACCTGACGCATCAACTTTGGGAAGGGCTACAATGTTAAGCAACTTAAGATATCACACCAGCGTTATAACATCACTATTTCGGTCATTGGGAACTCTTTCTAGAAGTTCAAGACAGCTCAATCGTCTCAGGTAGTTCTTAATCAATCGTTTATGCCAATATAGGCCTCAAACGAAACCTTATTTATTGGCCCTCTCAACATTGACAGGACATCCTCTCCGCCTCTCTTCCTCGAGAAACTTGATTGATTTGTCTTTGAGCATGCCTTGCACCTGATTGTGGTTATCTTCAACCTAATGTTTGTGTTATTGCAGTGGTTATGCTGGTCGCATTTACGAGTTAATTGTCATATGTAGAGAGCTGAAATATGATGATAGAGCTTCTCTGCAAAAAACTGGAAGTAGGAACTACTTTAGTGAAGCTGACTATGTTGAGTTTTCTGGTGTCAAGGTACTTGAAACTTATGGATTTTTTTCACCATGTTTTTATAAAGTACCGATCTTTGTTCTTATAGTAGTATTGCCTCCTAGGTTGTCACCCCAACTGGTAATGTTTTGGTGGAAGATCTGACTCTTAAGGTTGAATCAGGAACTAATCTGTTGATTACAGGTTAGCCTTTTGAAATTTAAAATTAAAGAGATTGCCTTTTTCTTAATTTCTTTCAGTCAGTTTTTTTTTCTTGTCCTTTCGGTATGGTTCCTTGCTACCCTACTATCTGCGTTTTGCTGTTAAGATCTGTTTCTGGGAAACCAGGGCACTTTATCTCAAATTTGGTAAAACTGGTGTAATACCTTAGAACGGTGGTTTAGAGATTGTTTAATCTCCAATCCTTGTTGATATGAAGGACTTGATCAGGACAAACATTTGATGTTTTATTGACTTATTTTATGGATCCCATTGGAAAAATGATGGCCAGTGCTGGATGGCCATTTTGGATTGGTGAACTTGGTAATGTCCAACATGGATCACAATCTTTCATTTGTAGTTGTGCCGTGCTTATCGAACGAACTCTCCAGCACACATTGTTATGTAATGGTGGGTTAGTGCAGAACCAGAAGAAGCAGAGGAGAAGGCAAAAGAGCTGTATACTCGTGCTGCTTTTTCTTTCTGTCTTTTCTTTCTTTCTTCTTTATGTCTATATTATAAGTCAACTTATAGAAAACCTAACTCTTATTTGGGCCTCTTTAAGACCATACTAGTGGGTCTTCCTATAAATTCCTGTTTAGGCTAATTTTCGTTGGTAAAATTTTAAATGAAATGGGCTAAAATTTATTATAGTTATAATTATAATTATATTATTGGAAACATATTTTAAAACTGAAAAATATATCACTCTTAAAATTTTAAGTATATTATTTTGAGTTTTTTTCCATCCTCTGACCATGCTTTAGTGGGGTGCAAACTGATTGGCAGCCTTTTTGTTAAGCTCCTGGTGCCCATCTATCATGAGTTTAAGAAACAACTGTAACCTGTAAGCAAGCTTCAATTATTTATCCTTATTATCTCTGCTATTCTCCATGGTATCTTGTTCATTTACATAAGTAGCTTAACTCCTTATTTTCTGTGTTCTTAACGTCAGATTTTTTGTCTAATGGAAGCCCTTGTTTTTGTATGAATGGGAGTCAAAACATGTTTTATTCAAAGCCTAGTTTTGTTGATATGCTTCCATCTAAAATGTATTTCTTATTTTTTGCTGAAGGTCCAAATGGTAGTGGAAAGAGCTCACTTTTCCGAGTTCTGGGTGGCCTTTGGCCATTGTTATCTGGCCATATTGTGAAACCTGGTGTTGGTTCTGATCTTAATAAGGAGATTTTCTATGTGCCACAAAGGCCATATACAGTTATAGGCACACTTCGTGATCAATTAATATATCCTCTCACTGTGGATCAAGAGGTTGAACCACTCACACTGAGTGGAATGGTAGATCTCTTGAAAAATGTAATAAACTTATCTAATCCCTTTTTTTTTTCCTTCGGTCTTTCCTCAAAATGTAGATACTGTTGCTCATTTACCTGTAACATTATTCATTGAAATTTTATAATATTTGAGATTTGGTTGCCGCTTTGTAGGTTGATCTTGAGTATCTATTAGACCGTTATCCACCTGAAAAGGAGGTTAATTGGGGTGAGGAATTGTCATTAGGAGAGCAACAAAGGTTAGGGATGGCCAGACTGTTCTACCACAGACCTAAATTTGCAATTCTTGATGAGTGCACCAGTGCAGTGACTACTGAAATGGAGGAGCGTTTTTGCACTAAAGTTCGAGCTATGGGAACTTCATGCATAACCATATCACACCGTCCTGCTTTAGTTGCATTTCATGATGTTGTTTTATCCTTGGATGGAGAAGGGGGATGGCGAGTTAGTTACAAAAGGTCTGATTTTATGTTGGAAAATCTCTATTTTATTTTGTATTTTTTGGAGAGAAAAATAGATGTCTTCTAAAATCCTTGAGACTTCAGAAAGGATTATAGTTCCCTGATGACCAATGTCGAGAGGGCTTCTGCGACAGAGCGTAAAAGTGATGCAATGGTAGTTCAACATGCATTTTCCACAACTGACAAGGTGATCTTCATCCTAAGAACAGTTCTTTCTCTTTTTTTTCTTTTTGGTCTACTTGGATTATTCTGTTTAATTTGATGTAATTCCTTTAGTTTAAAACTCAACATAACCTTTCTCTAGGATTCTGCATTCTTGAATGCAAATGCACAATCATATATTTCAGAGGTGATATTGGCATCTTCCAGTGCAGATCCTGGTCTTCCATTGCCAATTGTTCCACAACTCCAAAGGGCTCCAAGGCCCTTGGCATTGAGAGTAGCTGCCATGTTTAGAATACTGGTGAGTCTTTTGTTCCTTCCATTAAGAATCTATTTGTGCTAATCAGCTAATGCCGTATTCTTACCATGTGTATTTGATAACGTTAGGTTTTGTACTTGTGCAATGAATTCATCTTGATGTTGAGGTCTATAGTGAATTTGATCTCAACATACGTTTTTCATCATCTTTTTTGGCTATTTAATATTTAAACTTTCTGGTGCTTTAGATCCTTTGCATTGTAGTCATGATTGACAGAAATTGAAATGGAATGACTTCATACAAAATTTTACCACTTCTTGCACGACACACACATATCTATGCAAGTTTAAAGGATTTAATTCTAGCACTTCTACACTTCTGTAGCATAAAAATCAATCAAATAGATGTATTGAATTGAATTCTATAGTTTTTTACTTCCCAAATACACCCTAAAAAGTATGAGGCTTCCAGTTACGGCTTCCAGTTACCAGCTACAGTTAGAGGGAAACCTCTGACTCAATTTCTCATATTTTATAAAATCTTAGCACGAGGACAAAGATTAAAAAGCAATGGAACTCTATGGTCAGTCCATCAATGACCAAGTTCTTTCTGCTGAAAATCATTGGATTCTTTGTTCCTGTCTCTTATAATTGATTGTTATTTGGATAATTTTGTCTCCTTTATCTGCTTTTGGCTTGATTTACACCTTCTATTTTTTTTCAATGCTTTCATTTCAGGTACCAACTGTTCTTGATAAACAAGGGACACAATTACTTGCACTTGCCTTTCTTGTTGTTTCAAGAACATGGGTCACAGATCGTATTGCCTCATTAAATGGTACTATTATCCATGCTTGAAAGTTGCTTTTGATAATCCAATGAATAGTTTCTTTTCTTTCTTTAATTGCGTTGGTTTTGCAGGAACCACTTTAAAATATGTTTTGGAGAAAGATAAAACATCCTTTATTCGATTAATTGGTGTTAGCATTCTTCAAAGTGCTGCATCCTCTTTTATTGCGCCTTCATTGAGGTAATTTAGTGTTACATTTACTTGTAGAATGGACTCTGTTCATACCAATTTGTTCAAATTAATCTCTAGTGTATGTCTGGCAACTCCATGTATTATTGATGTGAGACGTGTTTCAAGAAGTTGTCAGTCTTTTAGTTGCAATTTGTTTTTACCATTCAACTGAACCATGAGTTTGTTCAGCACTGGGTAATAAGCTTTCGTCAATATTACTTATGGTAACTTTTGTCACTGAAACGATTCTGGCATGAATTTAAGTGTAACTAACTGAGAATGGACCCTTTTTCAGTTTTCCTTTTTCCTTAAGGCTTGGGGAGTGGGTTTTGTGTTTGTATGGGGAATTGACTTCAGCTATCACCTTCTGGATTGAAAATAGTTTTATTCCAAAGAAATGGGTGGTGACTTCAGGTCATTTGTCCCCTTTATTCTTGAAGAATTTCTGAAAAATTTATTTCATTAAATTCTCTAATAAATGTTTACAAGGCATATACACATGTATATATATAAGAAAGCTATCCTAATTGAGAAAGAATCCTAATTAAGGAAGAATCCTAATTAAGGAAGAATTCTAATTAAAGAAGAATTCTAACATTCCAAATCTGTCAACACATCTAAAACAGTCATCGTTATGTGGTTTAACTAGAGACATATTTTAAACTCAATAGGAGTGGTGCACAGACATTTA
>CAOGCB010752092.1:0-11260 GCA_948266635.1 Cnidoscolus chayamansa
TTTTTTTTTTATGTCGAAACAAAACATCAAATTAGGTGACTCAATTAAATAAATTACATAACACAATGTGTTGCTTTTATATTTTCTTTACACTTTTATTCTTATAATTTACATTTCAAATGGTATTATATCATAATCAGAAGAAGTTTACTCGTTTTCATAAAATTACAATTACTCTTTAGATTATATATAATATCTCACATCTTTTTTAAAAAAAAAAAAAAAAACACTCAAATAGTTCTTTCATAATATTTATTCTCTTGAATTAAAAAGCTTTATCATTGGTTGTATTTATAGTTTAAAAGCTTCAAACAAATATATTTGTATTTTTAGTTAATCGATATTCTCATATATATATATATATATTTAGATATTATTTTTACAAAATAGAGATAGACAAGTGACATAAATTTATTATAATTGATCATAATAAACAATGATTAATATAAACAGTTTAAAATATTTTTATTAACTAAAATATTAAAATTATTTTTAATTAAGTTTTAACTCTTAATCCATAGAGCAGCTAGCAATATATTATATTCCTGCCGTCATCCAAAAACCAAACTATTGAAGAATTTAATTATACAGAAGAACTTTTGACTAAAACAAGTAGAATATAGGCTCTGTCATGCTACTAAAATCCCATAAACTTGAGCATCTCAAATCTACTAAGAAATTGCTATTTTCATAATTCAGCAATGATTCGTTCAAAATTTACAAAAAAGAAAAGAACCAAGCGAGGCCCAAAATGTACAACCCCTCTGATTGCATCTAGATTTGGTATCATGCTTAACCATACAACTATTCACTAAGCCTGATCTATGACACTGTACATACCAAAAGGGAATAATAAAAGTATCTCCTAAACTCCGATATTAGATTATCAAAAACTTTGTTTACCAAAACCTGCTTGAGGCTATCACCATCAAACCGCCAACATCCGCTTGATTTATGGTCTCGAAAATTTACTGATGGCTGCTATCAAAACAACACCTGATTTCTTCTGCAAAAATAATCAAGTGAATATCAATTAGCCTGGTTTGATAGCATTATCACCTCAGGAGCACCACATGAATTAACTCCACCAGAGGCACAGAGAAGGGCAACACCAGAAGCTGAGCTTGAACCACACATAGATTCAGAATTGCTTTGCGTCACACTGGCACAATCAATCTCAGAATCAGAACCTGGGGGCTTTAACAGTTTGGTATCCACACGAGTCCTATCAGACATTAAAACCCCATCAAGAGAAAGGACATCACTTTGATTTTTGATCGCTGTATCTTTCAGCTCATTAACACCATCTCCATAAGAGGTTGATGCCTCTATTGACAAGCAAAGTGCATCATTCATGTGCCCGCCCAAATTAGGTTTCATGCTTGTATCAGAAGCTGTCACATTGCAGAGATCATCGACATTGGAATTACCTCTAGCAAGGATTTCTGTTTCTTGACCATCAGGCCCTTTCTTCTGACATACAGAACTAAAGTTTTGTTCAGCAGGCAACGCAGCAAAAAGCACATTTAATGCATCTTCTGATCTTTGGTGAGCTTTAGATGATGTTGACTTTACCACATCACAAGAATTGAGAGAAGCATTCTCATCTGCAACATTTAGTCCATGGTCAGAAGCCAAATCTTGGGATTGAGAACTCAGGATTTGAGAAGTCGTATGCATAGAATCCTCACCAATAGAATCATGTTTATGTTCAACATTGATACCCTCTATTTTCACTTCAGAAGAAACAGTTTCACTACCACCCGTTGAAGCATGTGTAAAGTCTCCCAAGTGATTAGCAGCTTCAGATCGATGAGAGACCACAGACAATTTACTTCCCACCCCTGATAAATTATGATGGTTCAATTGTGCATGCAATCCTTGTAATGCATTGTCAGTGGTCAAACTAGAAACTATACCAGATTGATCACAGCATTTTATTTTATTCCTGTCCTGAATTGTGGGGTCTGATGCCTCAATCAAGCAGCCATCAGGAAGTCGAAGGGATTCAGCTGCAGCAGGTTCACCAATTACATAAGCACAAGCTACATCAGCCTCACTGGAGCTTTTCAAATCAAACCCAGCTGAATCACTCCCATCACAATTATTTATCATTTCATCATCAGATTGTTTACGAACATTGCACAGAGAATCAACCGGTTCCATAATATTTTCATTTTCACCACCCAGAATATCCAAAATCACTCTTGGCTGAACCTGGCATTTTGTATTCTTCACACCCTGAATTGAGATGTCAGATATGTCATTCAAGCACCCATCAAGAAAAAGGGAATCATGTTCAGCTGAACCAGGTTCACCAATTATTTTCCTGGCATAACTAGAACCTTCCAAATCAAATTCAGTTGGACATCTCCCATTAGAGTTGCTCATCTTCTCATTTTCACTTTGTTTATCAATATCATGTGAAAAATCATGGGGTTTGACAATGCTTTCATTTATTCTGTCTATATTATCACAAGCCAAACCTGAATCCTTGCATTTTGTAGTATTAGCACTCTGGATTATGACATCAGATGTATCATTCAAACAGCCACCAGGAAGAAGTGATACAGGTTCAATAACAGCAGATTCACCTATTAGGTCACAGGCACGACGTAAACTAGTCTCACAATAAACTCCCAAATCAAGTCCAGCTCGATATCTCTCATCCGAATTTTTTAATATCTCATTTCCATATTGTTTGTCAGTATCATTGGAAGAATCATGGGGTTTCACAATAGTTTCAATTCTTCCATCCAGATTATCCGAAATAACACATAACTCCTGGCATTCTGCACTATTAGCACTCTTGATTGCAACTTCAGATGCATCATTCATGCAGGCATCAGTACGAAGTGAAACAGGTTCGACTGCAGCAAGTTCATTTATCATGTTGCATGAATGAGGAATACCAGTCTCATTATAATCTTTCAAATCAAATCCTGCTAAAGATCTTCCAACAAAAGTATCTTTTATATCTTCCATGTTATGAAGTTCTCCAAGTTCAGTGGGCTCTAACCCTACAAAAACATACATGACGTAAAATAGTACTCACTCAGATAAAAGTCCAGACTGATCAACTATGAGATCTGAGGGATCATCAATATAAATAGCAAATACCTTGTATCAGATTCAAATTTTCTCCAGGAAGCTGATGCTTTACTAATGGCTTCTGTAACATATCAACACCAGGGAATACCAACATATTCATGTTCTTCAGTATTTTCTTGCTCATCCCTTCAAGGGGCTTGAAACCAAACACTGAAGTCCATGTTTCCCTCAGCTCAGATACAGCAGGTATTACCAATTTCTCAACATTTAATGAGCACAGAGCCTGATAATAAGAGATTTGGGGAAGGAAATAAATATACAAGGCAACCATTGAAAAACAATAAGATAAAACTTCAAGCACAATCGTTTTGAAATGCATAATTGCATATAAATTCAGATAAAAAAGAACACATTCAAATTTTATTATTAGGTTAGTATCAGCAGCATAACTCCGCCTATGCGAGTAGCGTAGCCGGTCCCAAGCCCGGGTAAAGGAGAAGGGTTGCGGAAGGTAGGCGGCCAGCGTAAAAACTTAGCCAATCTCAATATGAATCTTTCAAACAATCATTATAACGTGGGGACGTGCTCACCTAGGCACGCGCTACATTGGCACCCGGGTATAGTGTTAAATGAGATATTGCTTGTGAGCTTATTTTGTTAGAGGATCCATACAGCCGACCCAACTGGTTTGGGACTAAGGCTTGTTGTTGTTGTTGTTAGTATTAGTAGCATGCATATAGGTATAGGGAACTACTAATTCACGAAGTACTACTTTAGGTAAAGCCCATTTTCCAAAAGATTGTGAATAAAAATCCCATAGAATCACTAAAAGAAAGGTCACATCAGAAAAGGGGGGAATTTTCAGTTGTCATTAACTGTAATATATAATTTCTGAATTCTGCTAATTTTTCACTGGAAATTAAATCATGTCCATTCACTTTACTTCTTCCAGCCTGTGCTTTATAAATTCTTACAGGAAAAAAAAAACTGAGGAACTGTCTGTCCAAAGGATAAATTTAATATGACCTCAAATTCTAATCATGCAAGGTAAACAAGATTGCTGTAAAGACATATGAATGCTCAACTTTAAGTCTGTAATTCAAACAAATTACATTCCACGTTTCCACCTCTTTTCTCTAGCATCTTTAGTCAGCTCCCATTAAGAGAGAGAGGGAGAATGCATACTGGGAAAACAGTTCTGAGAAGTATTGAAAGATGCATGCGAGTGAACTCATTGAAAACAATATAACAAAGCATGATCTGAATTTCAGGCACATGAAAAGGCAGAGATCAGAGGGTATTTAATATCAAACCTACCATTTCAATTGCATTTAGAAGCCGACGGCACATTCCTTGACGCCTATACATGTAGCGGGTCCCAATGAATGGCATCTCTGCTAGATGATTCCCATGAATCCTATTTGACCAGGTAGCAATCATGTCACAGTCAATGTTTACATGTCCATAACATGCCTACATACACATGCATGGATATGAATGCCAAAAGGCACCAGTGTAGTAAAGCAACAAGCAAATGGAAGTGGGTGTGAAGGCAAAAGCAATAAAATTATACATATTACCAACCTAAGGTGGAAAAAAGCAAGATCAGACACAGACACACATACAAAATCAACATATAAACTGTAAGAAAATACCATGGGATGCTAAGCCATAATGAGAGAAGATTGCAATAAATTCACTAAATTCAGAAGACTGACATACCAACACGGTTAGTCACATGGACTACACCCACTCACTGAACATGGTTGAAGATATAACAAGGTAACAACCAAAGAGAAGAGGGAAGAGGGACTAGTGAGAGGTACAACTTCAAAATAGAAAGCTTGCCCATTTAATATTGTTAAAATATCAAAAGCTTGTCCATTTAATTTTGTTAAAATATCAAAATTTTCTATAACATCATGTCTTTCCCTTTTCAGGAACTAAATTCAAGTGTTTAGTCTTATTAAAAGAGTGGTCAACTAATTCTTACAAGAAATTATTATATCATTAACAAAATTGATCCAAAGTGCAAAAAGAAAATCCCTTAAAATGAAAATCCCTTGTAGCAGAAACAGCATTTTCATACATGGCCCAGTTGGGATTTTTAATCTCTCATATTACAACACATCCATGCATTTATCCACTGGTTTGTAGACAGAGATAACAAGATGTACAATTTTAGGCATTAAGTTCCAGACATCTTCTTGCTAGAAATAATTTGACAATATTCATTCTTTTGGAATGCGGTTGAGTTTCTATGCATGCAGACAGGAATTAATGATCTATAATAAGCTAAAAAATGACATACACATGAAAGTGAAGAATACCTAATTGATGCAGCAGCAATTATTTCATCCCCCCTCTCTAGGATTGCAGTGAAGAAACCACTATAGTTCAATCGGTTAAAATTGGACCTGAAACAGAAATTAGAAATTCAACATGAACTGCTGTACAAAAACTCAAAAATCCCATAAATATAGTCAATATGATTGATCTATTATACAATCATCAAAGAAAGAAGAGAAAACAAGTCAGTTGCAATTCAACTCGCTGTAAATAAGCTAGTACTAGTTATAGGAAATTAGGAAAGCCCATGTCTACCTACATGGACAATCGGACACAGTACAACAGATTGTAATGCTATTCATGGCCATATAATCAATAGATAGAGATCCTTTATCAGTATTCACTGCATGCAGCATGTACCATAAATTACACAGTTAAAGGGGAAATTTTTATTTTATAAAGATTGCTTGCAATGAGATTTCTTTTCTTCAATTTAATTGTATAACATCTGAATCTAAAGCTTCCAGATCACATTGATATATTATTCTTCTCCGATTTGTTGCAAATACTCTTTATAGATGGTAAATAATCACTGCTTAACTCTTTGTAAACATCCAGAAAAGATGTAGAGTTAAAGCACACTTACCCAAAATTATAGACAATATTGCGAATTAGATTGACCCCACTTCTGTGGTCAGCCATGGGCAAAAAGCACTCATCCATTACATGCAAAGCAACGGCCAATTTTGAATTGCATTCAACTTTCAGAGGCATTCCACTGAGAGAAACATCAGGGCCAACATCAAATCGACGAAGAAGAGTCCATGAGAAACCTTCATCCAGTTCATGTTTTAACCCAAAAAGCATGTGCAGTCTCTTGTACAACTGGCAGAAGAACATAAAAGATTTCAAAATTTTCCTAGAAGCAATATCCTATGTGCATTACAAGATAATAGTCCAATAACTTTATCCATATTAATGAGGACTCAGTGAAAAGATATAGATAGGCCACTGCTAACAACATTATTTCATCAACCATGTGAACAAATTCAGTTTTCAGCACACATGGGATGATAACTAAAACAATTAAACACGTGCTTATTTCAGTATTTTATCAGGTTCCTTTCTTACACAATCAAGGACTTCACAGATATTAAGGTAGCCAACCCACTGCAAAGAAAGAATTAAAAAAAATGCAAGTGATCAATGAATAGACATCCTTTTATAACTTCCATTAATTAGGTATTTCATTTCATAGCTATACTTGCTTTCAGCTTTCTTTTATAAAAAAGCCAATAATGTAATATATTCACAGTAAGTTTCTGCCTTGGCAATAATCATTTAGATCTGGAGTTCATACTGTATACACAAGGAGATTCCATAGAATTACTTCCCAACAGGAGTTATTTTTCATTAAAAAGATTAGCAATAGCATTATGCCTTTTATCTGTAAAATGAATAGATAGCCATTCTCCTTTTTGCGGTGGGGGGAGGGGGGATTCAGACGGATCCAGCTTGGGGAGAAACACTATATGTATAAATTATAAATCATATATAAATCATGGAAATTTGCATCTGAGACAAAGTTACTATTGCTTATTTGGACAAAAATACAAACCTGTGCAAAGAAAATAAGATAAGTTCAAGCAACTTAATGCATTCTATGAAAAGAAAAAAGCTCTGCTACCTCATATCTCATTGTAACAACATTCTAGAATCTGAGGCTATTAGGCAAGATAAATACAACAGTTTGAAGTACTACTATTTTTTATTCTATTAAAAGAAACATTGCACAAAACCAAGCAGCATGTGGCTGTCAAGATTCAGGCAGGCATATGCTAGAGGTAGTTGAAATTTTTAAACCCACTGCTTAGCACTGTTGAGGTACGCCTCATTTAATATCTTACATTTAGCAATACCTATTTAGTATTTACAAGCACAATTTTGTCATTCATGTAAAAATTCATTACTTAATACCTTTCTTTGGCATGAAACAAACTTAATATAAAAACTAGAGATAGTTGCATGTTTATTTTAATCTCACAGTTTATATAGGTTCATATCTTGTAGTATTGTAGCAAAAACAATTTCAGATGAAACTCAGCACCCTGACTTCCAGGTGGCAACAACTGACCATACGGCCATACCTCTTGGCATTTCTTTCCACAAAAAGCCAAACCATCAGGATCATCACTTATTGTGTCCTTCAACTGGGCACAAGATTGGTGATCTGCAGCAAAAGAAATCGCACAATACATTTTGATTAATGTCACAGAAAATCTAGTAATTAAAAAAAAGGTAACATACAACTGTGCATCAAAACTCTATGAAGAAAGAGTCAATACATTTCTCCTCGCAGAAACAACACGTAATCAATGCAAGTAATGGAGATGCATTGTTATCATCTATCTGGTGCGTATTCCCGCTGGCCATCCCACAAAATTTGCACAAACAAAATATGCAGTGCCAGAGCCCTGAAGGGAACTTCTGTCATAATAAGAAAACGAATAAATTATTGATTGTATCACTATCATGTTGTAACTATTTAAACCTACTTCTACAAGTATCTGCTGACAAACATTAAGCAAATCAGTGAAAACCCCTTTTGATGAGGCAATTACAGTGAATGCTTTCACCAAATGATGGATGTTGTGGGCTCAATAGAAATGCCAAGCCAATGCTAACCCAAATGGTGAGTCCAATTGACCTGGCCCAGTCATGTAGATACTTATTGTTATTTGAGAGTTAGTTGGGTTGAAGCATCTTTCACCAATTATAAAGTTGCACTATTGTTCTTCAGTTTTATGAACATCCCATTTCTGGAACTACAATGCATTCCCAAAATAAAAAACACTAGCCAGGTGGAATAAGACCTGAATAGGAAACTGAAATAAACATAGGCTAGGTCAAATAAAGTTTTTCTACCAGACACCCCCCCCCCCCCACCCTTTTTCTCAACAATTATTAGTAATAACTATCAAAGGAAAACAGCAATAGATTCTTACTTTTATCCCCAGGCAACTTTGATGGAATGTTGATGGACAACCATCACAACAGATAAGGTCCCCACCATCTCCACAAATCCCGCATGTATCATCATTAGGATCTTCACCACCAATATCAACAAAATGGAACCCTTTACGAGAAGACTCATCTTGTTTATTCCACGAATCTACCTGGCACTGAAAGAGTGAAGACCCAGTCTCTAGATATATATTTTTTAATGGCTGACAGGATTTGCCACCTGCATGAGCCTCAAAATTTTCAATTGTAAATATTCTATTACAACAGTCACACTGAATGCCATCTGTTCTAATCCTACCCCTCAACACAGCTCGTGTTTTCCTGCGCTTCAAGTAATGCACCTTCTCATCTAGTTGCACAGTGCCCAGAGCAATCATCCAGGCAAGCACAGTTCGCTTCCCATTATACAGCACATATCCATCACCTTCAGATTTTGTATCCTCTTGAGAATTTCGAACCATCAGAGCACATCGCTTTCTACCATGTGTTTCAAGTAGCTTATGATCCCCGAGAGACTTTGCAGCTCCCTGGCCAGGTCTAAAGGCTGATTTGTGCTGCCTGTGATCCCTGAATTTCATTTTTCTTCTCCCCTTCGACTTCATAAACTTGACACCAGCCACAGCACCCAGTTTTCTTTCATGCAGGTTCCCCTTTGTGCTACTGGTAACAAAGTCAGTTGTTTTCTCAAACTTCTCTCGGTCCCATTTCCTTTTCTTTTTCTTTTTATTTTTGTCTGATCGTTCCTTCACCATTACTTTAGTTAGAATGCTAAGTTCCTCATCTGGTATGGGAGTAAATTTGAAACCAGACATACAAGTATTTGAATTGCCTTCACCATCTTCATAATGCTTCTTAAGCATGCGGTATGCCAAGGTGATTGACCAATGAGTCCTTCCCTCAGGATTAACGTATACAGCATCCTTGTATTCTCTACCATTTCTTGGCCTATATTGAATTTCCCAACCAGCACCCAGAAGTAATTCCAAAATTTTATCTCTCACTGTCTGCCTCCATAATCTACGGTGTCCCATTTCCCCTGACACCTTTTTAGTGTTCCCTCTTTCCTTATCATCGTTGCTGTAGTTAAGCTTCTTATCTGGAAGTAAGGCCATGCTGTAATCCTCCCCAAGTCCCTTTTCTGACAATAAACTACTACTATTCCCAACATTGTGATTCATATGTACGTTATGTTTTACCAATTTGTTTTTCCTCAGTGCATGCACCTTTTTACCTTTTTTCTTCGAGGAGGGCCTCCCACAAAGCTCCAGCTTCTTCCTAACTACTCCATGAGATTCATCACCCTCTTCCACCTCAGCGCTTCTCTTCCCATATAGATCACTCCCTTGAGCCTTAGGCGGTCTCCCACTCCTAGGCTTTAATTGTTCATTCTCTTCATTCTTTGTCTGACAGCTGGATTGACTAGATAAACCAACCCCCTCCTTTTCCATGTCACCCCACTTTTTCTCCGACTCACAAGTCTCACGTGTCTTGGGAGGCCGCCCCCGCTTACGCTTCAGTTTTTTGACACTCTCTTGGCCGGCAGATTGTTCAATAGATTCCTTTACCACATCACCCCATTTTTGCTGCAACTCACTCTTCAAAGTCTTGGGAGGCCTCCCGCGCTTGCGCAGTAATTTTCTACTCATCATATTACCCGACTGATAACTGTCACTGCCATCAAATCGAACACTCTTTTCTTTTTCCACCTCGAAGCTGTTAACAGCGAACACAACTTTCCTGGCCTCTTTCCCAACGAAACCATCATTACTTTGTTCCGCCGCAGGTTTTTTCTCACCATCAGATTTCACTGTACTCCCAGACCGCAAAACCCTACCAACAACCTGTAATTTACCATCCATAGCATCATCATCCACCTTCTGTTTTTTGACACTATCATCTTCACTGTCTCCCTTATCATCAACTCTATTTCTTTTCCTCCTATTATCGGTACACTCCACAACGATATTCTCACCAGTATCCCTCCCAGCAGCACATTCCGCATGCATTGGCCCATCAATCTGATTCATCTCGGTTTCAACTTTTGAGGGAGAAACTAATATTTGCACTTCAGTCAAAGAACCAATAAATTTGGGGGAGCTAACATCAGTAGAACTAAAGCCCTTTTCTTCAGTACCTTCGACATCCATTTTAACTGTTGCTTGGTACGGAGATGTCTCACTTTCTTCGGTTTTCGCCAACAATTTAACGCTTGAGCGCAAGCCGTCTCTCATATCTGTCAAAATCCCTAATTAAAAAACACAGCATTCTGGTAACAATGCAACTTCAGTAAAATCAAAACTTCAAATAACCTCCATTAATCTTACTCACTGCTTATAGTGGAACAAAACTTCGAGCTGGATCTGAGCAGCGTTTAGAATAAAAGCCCGGCACCAAAATCAAGAAACAGAAAAAAAAAACAAAAATCGTAATAAAAAATTGATCAGACTGATCCTAATAAAATCGGAAGTAACGACGAAACGGGGAAAAAATAAAAGATGAAATAGTTTACCAATGCAGCAGACAGAACAAACTGCTTATGATGAAAAGACGTCGTAGAAATACATACAAAGCTTCAAAGGTACGGCCATGGAGTCTGGTACAAAATACAGGAGTTGGGAGTCGTAGAAAGGAGAAAAAGGAAAGAGAAGGGTTTAGTGGGAGAAGTGAAGAGGAAAAGTCGGGGATTTAAGGTTTTGGGGTGCTTTAGGCTTTCTCTTGGCTTCAACAGTGTCATAATTACGTCTCTATCACACTGGTCTTGGCTTGTGCTGTGTTTGGTAGGGTGCAGTATCATGGGTAGGATTGTCATTATACATGGACTGAGATTTTCAATTTCCCTCCATTTTGGGATTCTTTTTTTATCTAATATATTAAATAATGTTATATTTTTCTTTAT